>SKCR01025215.1:0-196344 GCA_019454045.1 Zanthoxylum bungeanum
TCGTCCTTGGTCCAGGTCAATTTATCTTTAGGGGAAGATACCCCATCAACAACAACAACGGGAGGTTTCCACCCGTGTTCAACAGTCATCCAGACCCTCTCATCTAAGGACTTAAGGAACGCCTTCATGCGAACCTTCCAATGTAAATATTCTGTGCCATCAAAAAATGGCGGACAATTCAAGGGTTGACTACGTTCCATAGCTAATGGGTCAAGGACCGAGATCAGGCTCTGATACCAATTGAAATTTCGAGGTTAACCAAAGTTCTGACCCTATGCGGAAATAATCACAATTAATTGAGACAAGTCCTAATTAATGTGTCTATGGAAAAACAACTACCAATCACAATATCCAACAACAATAAATACCACAATATTAATTTAATACGAAATGTAAATTGCGGAAAGGTAAATCAATCACACAAAATCAACACAATATTTTGGTGACGAAGTGGGAAACTCTTCCGAGTAAAAAAACTAAACCACTCGGTATATCGGCTACCAGCCCAATCCACTATATAGAGATAAACTTACAGCGATGGTCAAGACCCATGGTGACAACTTCATCGACTCAAGTACCTCACTACTGCAAGAACTCAAGGGAACTCCTTAAGTCCGCGACCTACGGTTTTCTTCAGAAGCTCTGAAGTCTCTGAGTAGATTGTATCACTTTGAACGCCGGAACTCCGACTACCAAACTTCCTCCTAAAGAACTCTTAAGGATGAGGGAATTTGGGTTATGTTGTGTTGAAGGTTTATCAAAGAAGGATTCACACCATTAATGGAGAAGACAATAAGATGAAGAAGTCTTCAATGGTGGAATCAAAGAGAGTTGAAAGCTTTGAGAGTATTTGGCTTAAGGGAAAAGTGTTTCAGCTCTTTCAACACATGAGAATGGCGGCTAAGTGTTATATTTATAGGTAGGGTGAAAAGCTAGGGTTTTGCAGGCCAAAAACGCGTTCAGATCACAGTAGCGTTCGAATGGTTACTCGAACGCAACACGAACGCGCCTTTTCTATGAAGTCTCGTTCGAACGCCAATCGAACGCAATACGAACATGAGCTCTCTGGAATGACCTCGTTCGAACCCACCAAGAACGTGACTCGAACGTTTGCTCTCTGGAATACTCACGTTCGAACCCAATAAAGAACGTGCCACTAACGCCACACGTTCGAACCCACAAACGAACGCAGCACTAACGCTAATCATTCGAACACTGAAACGAACGCACCACGAACGCATGTCTGATGCACAGCAGCCAGAAACCAGTCCAATTGCACAAAGATCTTCATGAAAGATTACAACTCAAGTGAACTTGTTTTGTCACGGATATAAGCCAATAAAACTGGAACTAACAATACTATCTTTCGATTTGTACACTTGTGATCACTAAAAATTAGAGTCAATTTAGCCACATTAATATTTGGCAACAAAACATATCCTTTCAATTATAACATTCACCTTTAGAGTTAATTTAGTACATTAACATTTCACAACAAAATTAAAACATACCGTTTCAATTGTGTTAGAGATTAAGTTGAATAATCTTTGTATTTCAATCTAAATATATTTACAATGTAACAAACTTCTTATAGGCAATACAAGAAAATCAAAATAGGAAAGGAAAATCTAAATATGTATATAAATAATGGAATAATGTTCCATTGATGTAGCAGAGTAAATGAAGAACGACATCTTTGTGAGCAGGGCGGGGGCAGACATAAACAGGCTAACAACATGAACTGCATAGGCAATATCAGGCCGAATAACTGTAAAATAAACCAAGCTTCATACATGCTGATAATAAAGAGTAACATCAGGAAGAGGGGTACCATCGGTGACATCAAGTTTAATTTAAGGATCTAGAGGGGTAGAGGTGGTCTTGCTATCAGTCAACCCCGTTCGAGCCAGTAAATCAGAAGCGTACTTAGCTTGAAATTTGATATTAGCCAGTCTGATCAGAGAGTACCTCAAGACCAAAAATGTAACTAAGATTACCAAGGTCATTTATCTCAAAATATTACTAAAGAGAGGTCTTAAGTTCAGAGATACCATGCAGATCATCCCCTATGATAACTTTTATACTAATTGAGTGATACGTGTGCTTGCGTAAGGTGTGAAAATCGCGATCAATATGCTGGGGGTTGATTTTGTTATAATGAAAAAGTATTCCACAGATCATGCAGATGTATTGATAATTTTTTAGTTAGAAAAACCTATAATAAAACTTAATTCACCACAATGGCAACTTTTTCTCCACCACTAATTCTTTAGTGTAACGGAAACATGAGTGAGAGTGACGTGATATCAAAAATTTATGTAATTTAAGTAACGATTAATCACCGATTAATCAAGATTCAATCGTATATCGCTACTTGAGTTATTTTATTTTACCAATTTTGGTTGCTTTAAATTTATGTCAATTTTCTAATGGTTTTGACTGATTAATCTACCGACTTTTGAATTTTCAAAAAAAAAAAACCCGATTTCAAATTTTAGTTTATTTCTCAAATTTTTAATATTGTTTTGAGATTTTGATTGATGATTTTATGAAAGAAAAGGTGGACTAGTTAGAAATGAAAAATATAGTGATAATATGTTTCGATTTAAATGAATTGTTATCAGGATATTGACTCCAATATCCATAATTTATTATATTTTCTTAAAAGAAATATTATTTTGTATTTATATAAGGACAATCCTTATTCATATTGAATTGAATAAATATTCTTAGAATATTTAGCATTTTTCATTAGAAATGAATTATTTGTAGTTATTTTTGAAAGATCTTTAGAGATCAATTTTAATTTTTTTTTATTCTCAACCATGCAAAATGTGATATCACCCTTCCCTCATTAAATTTTTTTTATTAATCCCTAATTATTTCTAATTAAAATAAAATCACGTTAAACTGCCCAATCACCTATTAATAAATATAGGACATATGTAATTCAATGTATCATTGAGTTGTTGGAGATAACGTAATATATTCGTTGGGTTTTAAAAATTTTTTGACCTCCTTTGTTCATGCAGATCCTAGGCTGCTTATCCTCACATATTTAAATTAGAAGAAAAATAAAAACAAAATACTTAGATTTACCCTTTTAGAACTAAGTTTTTTACTTGTACAATGTTTGATAATTTTTATGGATTGAGACTTCAAATGGAAAATCAACAAAATCGTTACCGGAATTACTTCTAATAGGTAAATGATTTTTTTTTTTTTTTTACTGAAGGGAGGGTAAAGTCCAAATAAAATTTCTTTAGTCAATTACCTCGGCATATTTAAACTCAGAATAGTAATAATCCTTCAACAATTAATTATAACTGTAGGAAAAATGAGCATAACCTCCTCATGTTTACAAAATCCTATACTGTTATACTGAAACCCCATGCTTTTATAATAAAACCCTCTAATAGTAGGGTTATAGAAAATCATGAATTCCGAATCTTGATCAAGATCCCGTTCTATTTGATCTGAGATTCCTGATGATTTTTCGTCTCGAATGAAAATTTTGATCTAGATTCGAACTGATATATCATACCGAATAAAAATTCGAGCCAGAATTCGAGACTATTCTTTCTCTCTAATCCCATTTTGGAAGTCTCAAATCCTGATCGAAATATAGGATCCCACACTATTTGGTCCAAAATTCAGGACTATTTTTCATCTCAATTCAAAATATACGATTTCTTCATCTCGAATGGTAATCGAGATAGGACAAGATGAAACTTGGTTGAGAGGAGACGTCCCAATTGCCACACCTACTAAATAGCTTTATTGAAAGAGTATTTTTAGAAGATACGGGGGTTTTGTTTAATTATTTAATATCAGAAACATTTCAATTAGTTGTGAAGCTTGAGGGGTTATGCTCATTTTCTTGTTTTGAAAATATACATCATATATATAAATACCAAATTTGAGAGATTAAAAAATCATTGGGGGATTTTCTGCTCTGCAAGACAAAGTTATTGCGAAAGTCAGGATTCGTAGTTACTAGTTAATTAACGAATATGCTGTAAGCTGATATGAAAAATATTTTATTGAGTTCAATTTGGTTTGTTTAGTTACTAGTTAATTAACGAATATGATGTAAGCTGATATGAAAAATATTTTATTGAGTTCAATTTAGTTTGTTTAGTTTTTCTATTAAACAGCTGATTGGATCTTAAAATTGAAAATTCAAACCCAAAATAAGAATATATAATCTTTCAAAATATAATTTGTAAGTGTATAATATAACATATTTCTCTCAAAAACCAGTCACAAAGTATATAAAGATATATCAAGAGATCAAGATGGTGCAAAAATGCCCAAACAAATTAAAAGCTAGCGTTCTTCCGGCATTGCGGCTTGACAAGTATTGTAGAACGAGTGATGAATTCAGCAAACATGCATGCATGCAATATAGTGTCCACAGTACCTGAAAAAGAAAACGTAAATTGAAATTAGCCAACCACGATTGAGCAGACAGTCAAAAATATTAATTAAAAAGAGACATGAATGGAGCTCCCTTCACTCCAATACCAAAAAGATAAAAGGCAATCTCGTCTCCCAATTCATGCAAACCCTTAGAACTGCAGAACATAACTGCGCAACCAGGGGTATTCATGAACTGACAGCCGTGTTGAACCATCACCCCCTTTCTGACTTGGAGTTCAGGGAGCTCCTTTCACCACCATTCATATAATCCTAATGCTATAACTATAAAACCAGCTGAATCAATTTATTGACCAAGAGGGACCTTTATATTATAATACTATAGTTTTGAAAGAGATAGACAAAAAAAAAAAAAAAAAAAACGGATTACTAAAAGCTGTCGTCGTCAGCTTTCCAGATCCACCGAGCACGAGCCGAAAGGACGCCAGACGCGCCTCCACGCGCCGCTGGAAGGGAGCGATACATCGCTGTTTCTTCTGGAATTTCCGGCAGTCTCCAGTCACTTCTGACGGCCACCTCCAGCGAGTGAGTGTTTCTCAGGCCGATATCTTTCCAACGCCAGTGGTCACTTCCTGATCCGACATCGTTTGGGTTGTTTTCTGTTTTATATCTACTGGTAATTCGGGAATTATACTGGAAGTTGAGATCCGACAGTTGGATCGACGATCCGAACATTTCAGATTGTTGCTCTTGATTATACGAGCTTTTTGGTATATATATCCACCGTTGAAAGTATCTGGTGGTGAGGCCCAATTTTTGATAGTGGGGCCCGATTTTCGTTGTGGGGCCCGCTTGACTCGTTAAGCGTATCAGCAAGTTCCGAAGCCATCGCTGTGATCCTTGAGATGTTTGTTGACCAGTGGATCTTTCTTTGAGAGGTTTGGAGATCGTTGGAGCTCGTTATGTGATTATTATCATTTTGGGGGTGTAAATGATAGAATTGGAAAGTTTTGGACATAATTGTAAATTGGCATAATTAAGAGGGTAAAATTGTAAATTCTGCTAATTAGGGGTTAAATAGTAATGTTTACGAATTGTAGGACTATTTGGGCTTATTAGAAAAGTTTAGGGGCTAAAACGGAAATTTAGAAACCTAAGGGGAAAAATCGTAATTTTGGATAATTGAGGGACCTTATCGTAATTTTATATTTTTCAGATTCTTGGCGAGGATATAGATTTATTCAGAGCTTTTGCATGGATAGAGGTAAGTACACTCTGTGGTGATTCTCTTAATATTTGTTTGATGATTAATGGTTGTTGTGTGAGTCGGTATATATATATATAAATATGTTGGTATAATTATATGTATATATTTTGTTATATATAATTACATATTTGTGAGATATAATATTGAGATATTGAAAGCATGAAAATATGAAATCATGATTTTTGAGATGAGTTTGATTGGATTGGATGAGAGATGTGATTGTGTTGGATGATGTGTGTAGTTGTGTTATACAGCCGGGTTTTGTATAATAATGGTCGGATTTGAGATGATGTGATGATACATCAGATGGTATGAGATGATATAAAACCTTGGGAGTTCTGATGAGATACTCTCCCATTGTTTTTATTTGATTTGGGGGTATACGGGGACTCCCCCACTGGTTATATTTCACTCACATTTTGCGAGTTGATATGGTTGGAAACCTTGGGAGTTGTGATAAGGTACTCTCCCATTGGTTTCAATCCTCTGTTATACTAAACCCGGATTAGCAACCATGTTTGATGGATGTTTGTATTGTTGTGTGATGATTGTATGAGATGATATTATAATATATGCTATTTTCATATATTATATTATATATATCTATATTTATAACCCTATTTTGTTGGTGAGGTCATGTTGAGAGAATGACTGTTTACTTGCTGAGCTTTTTAAGCTCACTCTCCTCCTCCCCCAAATATTTCAGGTAGTTCGCGATAATAGCAGGAGCAGTACCAGTTGGGGATCCACGTGCCACAGTTGTATTTTCGGGTTGGTCCAGACATTCGAGTCGTCTTTTGCATTTTTTTAAGTCTTGTGTTGTAAACCATAAAGATTGTGTATACTTTATGAGTTTGTAATTTGTGATGTATTATTTGTGTGTTTTAAATTGGTTGATACAACATATAGAGTGCTCGAGCTAAAGTTGATCGCAGACCTATTTCTAAGGTTGGGCCCGCCCTAGGGAGGGGGTCGTGACAGATTTGGTATCAGAGCTTAGGGTTTTAGGTTCTGTAGACACGTTGCATTAGATGAGGATACTTAAAAGGGTAGTTTTGTGTCTGTAGGAAAATGTCTGGACGTGGCCGTGGTACTGGTACTCAACGTGAGAGAGGGATAGTTTGACGATACGTGAGAATGTCGTGTAATAGTGTAGAAAAACCTCACACTTAGTCGATAGATCTTGAATTTGATATAGCTTTATCTGGTGTTTCGTCGATTGTTGAGGATAACGAGGGTTCTAAGACCAGTATCTCTAGTAGTTTCGACAGTTGCCTCTATCGCTATTCTTGTAGTTGTATCTGACGTGATTCCTATGGTTGTACCTAATATGAACCTTCTGTCGCAGTTATAGCATCGCCATGAGTCAGTAGGATGAAGACATTAGAACCATGGTGTTTGAGAAATGAGAAAGAAGACTTTGTTGATACTCATGTATAAGCAAGAAAATGCTATTATACCAAGCAGCAACAAAATATAAGATTTATGATTACATTATGGAATATAACAACTTGGTTGCGTTGCAAGGATAGGATCATCTTCGAATTGATAATCTTCACATTGACGTTTCGCACGTAGAGACATTGGAATGAAGTCGTCGATGACTTGGATTTCGAGACTGTCAGGAAACTTGATTTTATTGTAGCCTTGGACGATACTTCTAGATGACTCTTCGATAGTAGTGAAGAGTTGCCAAGCTCTATCATTGGTATTGCTTTCTAGGCTTCGAGGGACTGAGTCTGCGGAGAGAGCTCTAAGATCACAGGATTGACGAAAAGTAATATCTTCTGGGAAAATATCATCGTATTCATAGTAAGCTCTAAGCTTCGGTCTAGATGGCCAACTAATGAGTCTCCAATTAGTGAGTTGATGTGATGGTATGATTCTTATAAGATGAATTGGGTGGTAAACGATTGAATAGTCATCTGACCATTCTGGAGTAATGGTTTCGATCCAGACAGTAATACTTTTGTGTCGTGTATACCATCGATATAAGATATTACTGACGAATGAAGGAAGTTCACTTAGGATGGCTTCTGAGATACCAGGATAGTTGGGATGGATTGGACTCGGTCCAAGGATAAATCCATTTAGGAAACCGAGTTCAAACAAGGTGCCGAGACTCCACTGGCAATGATTGAAGAAATCCTGACTGTTGATGAAAACTGTGGAATGGAATCTGTGATATCCACAGTGAACAATTGCAGAATTATTTTTATATTGGATTAAACCATCTGTTTTTCCATTCCAAATGGTTCTAAGAATGTAACACCATCTCAAGAAGTTTGTAGGAACTCTTGCCACGATATCCATTGCAATCTCTTTGGGAAAAAGAGCGGATGGAGCTTCATTGAGACATTTGTAGATATCTCTCCAAAGGTCTCGAACATATTTAGAGTCTATAACTGCTCGATCTGTGACTGGCCATTTACAAAGCTTTTGGTATACCACCTTAGCTCCGTCAGATCTTGAACATGGGTTAGGATTGACAGATGAGGATGCCATTGAAGAAGTTTTGAGTAATTCCTTAAGAACTTATGCATCTTCTATAGGAAGTGATAACAATAATTTCTTCGTGAAAGGAAATTTTCACAGTATCCATGCATAATTGGAAAGGATAATAATTGTCACGGCGACAAGATGTAAAGCAGAAATATGAGGGACCTGGAAATCCTCTTTTCGGTAGTGGGAATCTTAAGGTGGTGGATTTTGTGTAAACCGCTTAAGGCACTTTACAGTTGTTGTCTGAGTGGGACCCTTAGGTGGAGCCTTTTCCTTTGGAGACAGGATAGCTGGCTCGTCAGTTGTGGCACAGGTTAGAATAATGATAATAATTGGAGGCATTATTCATATGATGGTGAGTGTGAAATGTATAATGATCGTTAGAGTTTGAAATATTTTTCCACTGAGAAATATCTGAATTTTGGAGATAGACACATTGAATAGAGTTTCTAAGTGACTATGATTGTACTATTGATTATCATCTTAGAAAGGTCAATATAGTTATTGATACCTGGTAGGAAGAATATGATTAATTTTTGAGAGTTGGACATAGAATATTTAAGGAGATGATATTGATATGTTTGACTTTTGGATTGTTCGATAGTGGGGGTATTCTTGACAATATGAAGGTCCGACCCACACCGTTAGATAGATTTTTATAGCATAAGCGGTTTGATCAATGTGGAAAAATTGGAGAACATAGATTGTGAGGAATGAGACTAATACTTCCAGATGGAGTTCAGATGATGCATAACTATTTGGTGATAAAGTCGTGATATCATATACTAAGAAGACTCAAGTGGGAGATCTTGGATGAGACACACGATAATCATTATTATATGAAATTTGAGAGCACTAAGATATATCAAAATCTAAAGAAGACTTATTTGAGGTTAGGAATGAAGAGAGAGATTTAAGTGTTTATATCTCGGTGTTTAGTTTATCAGTAGGATTAGGAGAGCATCAACAACCAGTTGGATTACTCCAGTCTTCAACTAGACCTGAGTGGCCATGGTAAAATATCGTGATAGATTTTGTGGTACGGCTGTCGAGGACGCGGTATGGTTATGATGCAATGTGTGTAGTAGGGAATCGATTGTGTAGGTCTGCTCATTTTCTAGCGATTTGAGTTATTTGGGGACCAGAGAGTTTAGCAGAACTGTATGTGGAGCAGATTGTGCGGTTACATGTGTACCATAACGATTGTATTAGATAGAGTTGTCGGATTTACCTTTCAATTTTGACAGAATTTCTTGAAGACTATAGGATCGAAGATTTCTACGAGCACCTCATTCCACCATCGGACTGATGATTAGTCAGAGTGGACTATTCAGACATTAGATGATTTGCTGAGATCGTATGTTTTGACATAATGGAAGTTGGCGTGAACATTTGTATTTGATCGAGTTTGCCTATAATTATAGCTTTTTGACTAGAATCGACATGACTTCATTTAAGGCTTTACGAAAGAGGCAATTTAGGAATTTTGTTTGTTGGGACGATATTGGAGACAGACAGATTCATGGTTCAGACTTGGTGGATTCGATATCTGAAAGGATCAGATTAATCTGAGCGAGACTGTTGGTTGAGTAGAATAGATAGAAGAGTTTGGTAAACAGTATGGGGTATGATCTCGAGTACCAAATTGGGGCTACAGTATTCTTGAAAATTTCTTATTGGGAGGGAGCATTGAGGTTTGGCCGGAAGAGAATGTTTTCTTCGAGCTGTAATGGTTTTGTAGAGAAAAAAAAATGAATGATGAATAATGACGTATCATATAGCATTACCATTGGGATTAGAAATGGATTCATAAAGTGATTCGTATATTCGTTCTAACGAAGTTTGTACCAGACTATCGTCACATTTTAGAAAGTTAACCGTTGTGTCTGAGCAAGAGCTTGACATACGAAGATCAGCCCGTGGAGATCAGAGATCAAAAGATTCGAGAGTTGAGATCCAGATGTATTTCTTTTGGAAAGGTTTTGTGGACTAATTATCACATTCAGGTTGCGACTTGGGAAGATGAACAGGATTTGAAGGAGAAATATCCAGAACCATTTGAGGATTGAGAAATTTCGAGGACGAAATTTTTGTAAGGTGGGTAGATTGTAATACTATAGTTTTGAAAGAGAGAGACAAAAAAAAAAAAAAAAACTTTATATGATTGAGGGGCCGTGACACATTTACTCATTTTTTTTATTTCTCAGCATTTCTTCTCTTTCATTCTTTTTCTTTTCTTCCAAATACCCTGCCAACTTCAAACAGCCGCTGCCGCTTCACCGCCGGCCATCAGCCACCACGCGCCAGACCACCTAAAAGCTGTCGTCGTCAGCTTTCCAGATCCGCCGAGCACGAGCCGAAAGGACGCCGGACGCGCCTCCACGCGCCGCTGGAAGGGAGCGATACGTCGCTGTTTCTTCTGCAATTTTCGGCCGTCTCCAGTAACTTCTGACGGCCACCTCCGACGAGTGAGTCTTTCTCTGGCCGATATCTTTCCAACGTCAGTGGTCACTTCCTGATCCGACATCGTTTGGGTTGTTTTCTGTTTTATATCTACTGGTAATTCGGGAATTGTACTGGAAGTTGAGATCCGACCGTTGGATCGACGATCCGAACGTTTCAGATTGTTGCTCTCGATTATACGAGCTTTTTGGTATATATATCCACCGTTGAAAGTATCTGGTTGTGGGGCCCAATTTTTGATAGTGGGGCCCGATTTTCGTTGTGGGGCCCGCTTGACTCGTTAAGCGTATCAGCAAGTTCCTAAGCCATCGCTGTGATCCTTGAGATGTTTGTTGACCAGTGGATCTTTCTTTGAGAGGTTTGGAGATCGTTGGAGCTCGGTATGTGATTATTATCATTTTGGGGGTGTAAATGATAGAATTGGAAAGTTTTGGACATAATTGTAAATTTGCATAATTAAGAGGGTAAAATTATAAATTCTTCTAATTAGGGGTTAAATAGTAATGTTTACGAATTGTAGGACTATTTGGGCTTATTAGAAAAGTTTAGGGGCTAAAACGGAAATTTATAAACTTTAGGGGAAAAATCGTAATTTTGGATAATTGAGGGACCTTATCGTAATTTTATATTTTTCAGATTCTTGGCGATGATATAGATTTATTCAGAGCTTTTGCATGGATAGAGGTAAGTACACTCTGTGGTGATTCTCTTAACATTTGTTTGATGATTGATGATTGTTGTGTGAGTCGGTATATATATATATATATATAAATATGTTGTTATAATTATATATATATATATTTTCTTATATATAATTACATATTTGTGAGATATAATATTGAGATATTGAAAGCATGATAATATGAAATCATGATTTTTGAGATGAGTTTGATTGGATTGGATGCGAGATGTGATTGTGTTGGATGATGTGTGTTGTTGTGTTATGCAGCCGGGTTTTGTATAATAGTGGTCGGATTTGAGATGATGTGATGATACATCAGATGGTATGAGATGATATAAAACCTTGGGAGTTCTGATGAGATACTCTCCCATTGTTTTTATTTGATTTGGGGGTATACGGGGACTCCCCCACTGGTTATATTTTCACTCACATTTTGCGAGTTGATATGGTTGGAAACCTTGGGAGTTGTGATGAGGTACTCTCCCATTGGTTTCAATCATCTGTTATACTAAACCCGGATTAGCAACCATGTTTGATGGATGTTTGTATTGTTGTGGGATGATTGTATGAGATGATATTATAATATATGCTATTTTCATATATTATATTATATATATCTATATTTATAACCCTATTTTGTTGGTGAGGTCATGTTGAGAGAATGACTGTTTACTTGCTGAGCTTTTTAAGCTCAATCCTCTCCTCCCCCAAACATTTCAGGTAGTTCGCGATAATAGCAGGAGCAGTACCAGTTGGGGATCCACGTGCCTTAGTTGTATTTTCGGGTTGGTCCAGACATTCGAGTCGTCTTTTGCATTTTTTTTTAAGTCTTGTGTTGTAAACCATAAAGATTGTGTATACTTTATGAGTTTGTAATTTGTGATGTATTATTTGTGTGTTTTAAATTGGTTGATACGGCATATAGAGTGCTCGAGCTAAAGTTGATCGCGGACCTCTTTCTAGGGTTGGGCCCGCCCTAGGGAGGGGGTCGTGACATATATAGGCAAAATCGGAGAATTAGATTCTCTTTTCTCTCAAAATTAATGGAACTTTGCAACTCCACATTGAAAGATGGGTATCTATATGTAATTTGTAGCGTCTGATTTGAAACATGCATATGCGCAAAATCTGAGAATTAGATATCCTTTTCTCTAAAAATTAGTGAAACGTTGCAGCTCCACATGGAAAGATGGGTATCTTTCCTCATTGGCGTGACATATGAATCTTTGAATATCCTTGTTAATTGAGTTTCAGATTGATTCTCTTAGTAATGGTGTTTATATTGTATCAATCGTGATTTGTTTGCTTTTTAAAATAACTTAATGCAGTTGGTGTCACCTCATTATTCACACTGTTATTTAGGAACAAAAAATAAAAATAAAAAGAGTTAATTAGAAACAAAATATAATATAAAAGGGAAGGAAAAAATTTCTTTCCAGCGATTGGGATGCTTAAGATTTGAAAACAGATTCACTGTATCGAGACTTGAGAGGTCCTAATAATGAAAACTTCTCTTTCCCGATTTATTTTTGGCAGTAAAGCGAGAAAATATATAGGTGGTGTTCTTAGAATGAAAAAACTATGTGTACAGTCAACCGTACAGTCAATTAATTCATTTAGCTTTTGTTTTTTTTTTTTTATATATTTTTTAAATACACATGATTATATAATTAATTGTACAATTTATTGTGCGCATATCATTATTGTTCTTAGAGAGTCGAGATATTTAAGGGGTTGCTAATACAAAATTCGATAGTCTACTGAATGATAATGAAGTTGGAAATTGTTAATATTAGGCTTAATTTAAATATGAATTTTGAATGCAATGTATTTGTGAAGTGCATTTTTAAATTATATATGTTTATAATTCACTTGGATACTATAAGAAATTTGTATGGATAATATTACGATTCCAGTTCCGGAATCGGAACTGGAATCGGAATCGGTTGGAACCGGAACCGTAACCGGTTCCAACTTCCGTTACTTCATTTCTTTTACTTTTTTAATGTTTTATTTTTCATATTAATTCAACTTGTTCATATTTTACAATTTCTTTACAACAAGTTCTAATTTAATTTAGAAAGGATTTCAGAGATACGGTCTTAAGTTCAGAGATACCATGCAGATCATCCCCTATGATAACTGAAGAGAGGTCTTAAGTTCAGAGATACCATGCAGATCATCCCCTATTATAACTTTTATATTACTTGAGCGATACGTGTGCTTGCGTTAGGTGTGAAAATCGTGATCAATATGTCGGGGGTTGATTTTGTTATAATGAAAAAGTATTCCACATATCATGCAGATGCATTGATAAATTTTTAGTTAGAAAAACCTATAATAAAATTCAATTCACCACAAGGGCAACTTTTTCTCCACCACTGATTCCTTAGTGCAACGGAAACATGAGTGAGAGTGACGTGATATCAAAAATTTATGTAATTTAAGTAACGATTAATCACCGATTAATCATGATTTAATCGTATATCGCTACTTGAGTTATTTTATTTTACCGATTTGGTTGCTTTAAATTTATGTCAATTTTCTAATGGTTATGACTGATTAATCTACCGACTTTTGAATTTTCAAAAAAAAAAACCCGATTTCAAATTTTAGTTTATTTCTCAAATTTTTAATTTTTTTTTTGAGATTTTGATTGATGATTTTATGAAAGAAAAAAGGTGGACTAGTTAGAAATGAAAAATATAGTGATAATTTTTCTTAAATGAATTGTTATCAGGATATTGACTACAATATCCATAATTTATTATATTTTCTTAAAAGAAATAATATTTTGTATTTATATAAAGTCAATCCTTATTCATATTGAATTGACTAAAAATTCTTAGAATATTTAGCATTTTTCATTAGAAATGAATTATTTTTAGTTATTTTTGAAAGACATTGAGAGATGAATTTTAATTTTTTTTATTCTCAACCTTGCAAAATGTGATATCACCCTTCCCTGATTAATTTTTTTTTATTAATCCCCAATTATTTCTAATTAAAATCAAATCACGTTAAACTGCCCAATCACCCATTGATAAATATAAGACATATGTAATTCAATATATCATTGAGTTGTTGGAGATAACGTAATATATTCGTTGTATTTTAAAATTTTTTTGACCTCCTTTGTTCATGCAAATCCTAGGCTGCTTATCCTAACATATTTAAATTAGAAGAAAATTAAAAACAAAAACAAAATACTTAGATTTACCCTTTTAGAACTAAGTTTTTTACTTGTACAATGTTTGATAATTTTAATGGATTGCGACTTCAAATGGAAAATCAACAAAATCGTTACAGGGATTACTTCTAATAGGCAAAATCGGAGAATTAGATTCTCTTTTCTCTAAAAATTAATGGAACTTTGCAACTGCACATGGAAAGATGGGTATCTTTCCTCATTGGCGTGACATATGAATCTTTGAATATCCTTGTTAATTCAGTTTCAGATTGATTCTCTTAGTAATGGTGTTTATATTGTATCAATCGTGATTTGTTTGCTTTTTAAAATAACTTAATGCAGTTGGTGTCACCTCATTATTCACACTGTTATTTAGGAACAAAAAATAAAAATAAAAAGAGTTAATTAGAAACAAAATATAATATAAAAGGGAAGGAAGCGATTGGGATGCTTAAGATTTGAAAATAGATTCACTTTATCGAGACTTGAGAGGTCCTAATAATGAAAACTTCTCTTTCCCGATTTATTTTTGGCAGTAAAGCTAGAAAATATATAGGTGGTGTTCTTAGAATGAAAAAACTATGTGTACAGTCAACCGTACAGTCAATTAATTCATTTAGTTTTTGTTTTTTTATATATTTTTTAAATACACATGATTATATAATTAATTGTACAATTTATTGTGCGCATATCATTATTGTTCTTAGAGAGTCGAGATATTTAAGGGGTTGCTAATATAAAATTCGATAGTCTACTGAATGATAATGAAGTTGAAAATTGTTAATATTAGGCTTAATTTAAATATGAATTTTGAATGCAATGTATTTGTGAAGTGCATTTTTAAATTATATATGTTTATAATTCACTTGGATACTATAAGAAATTTGTATGGATAATATTACGATTCCAGTTCCAGAATCGGATCTGGAACTGGAATCAGTTGGAACCGGAACCGTGACCGGTTCCAACTTCCGTTACTTTATTGCTTTTACTTTTTTAATGTTTTATTTTTCATATTAATTCAACTTGTTCATATTTTACAATTTCGTTACAACAAGTTCTAATTTAATTTAGAAAAGATTTCAGAATTACCTAATCCATGTGAAAACGATATACTATCTTTTGATTTGTACACTTGTGATCACTAAAACTTAGAGTCAATTTAGACACATTAATATTTGGCAACAAAACATATCCTTTCAATTATAACATTCACCTTTAGAGTTAATTTAGATACATTAACATTTCACAACAAAATTAAAACATACCGTTTCAATTGTGTTAGAGATTAAGTTGAATAATCTTTGTATTTCAATCTAAATATAATTACAATGTAACAAACTTCTTATAGGCAATACAAGAAAATCAAAATAGGAAAGGAAAATCTAAATATGTATATAAATAATGGAATAATGTTCCCTTGATGTAGCAGAGTAAATGAAGAACAACATCATTGTGAGCAGGGCGGGGGCAGACATAAACTGGCTAACAACATGAACTGCATAGGCAATATCAGGCCGAATAACTGTAAAATAAACCAAGCTTCCTACATGCTGATAATAAAGAGTAACATCAGGAAGAGGAGTACCATCAGTGACATCAAGTTTAATTTGAGGATCTAGAGGGGTAGAGGTGGTCTTGCTATCAGTCAACCCCGTTCGAGCCAGTAAATCAGAAGCGTACTTAGCTTGAGATATATATTAGCCAGTCTTATCAAAGAGTACCTCAAGACCAAAAATGTAACTAAGATTACCAAGGTCATTTATCTCAAAATATTACTGAAGAGAGGTCTTAAGTTCAGAGATACCATGTAGATCATCCCTTGTGATAATTTTTATACTACTTGAGCGATACGTGTGCTTGTGTTAGGTGTGAAAATCGCGATCAATATGCTGGGGGTTGATTTTGTTATAATGAAAAAGTATTCCACAGATCATGCAGATGCATTGATAAATTTTTAGTTAGAAAAACCTATAATAAAATTTAATTCACCACAAGGGCAACTTTTTCTCCACCACTAATTCTTTAGTGCAACGGAAACATGAGTGAGAGTGACGTGATATCAAAAATTTATGTAATTTAAGTAACGATTAATCACCGATTAATCAGGATTTAATCGTATATCGCTACTTGAGTTATTTTATTTTACCGATTTTGGTTGCTTTAAATTTATGTCAATTTTCTAATGGTTTTGACTGATTAATCTACCGACTTTTGAATTTTCAAAAAAAAAAAAACCCGATTTCAAATTTTAGTTTATTTCTCAAATTTTTAATATTGTTTTGAGATTTTGATTGATGATTTTATGAAAGAAAAAAGGTGGACTAGTTAGAAATGAAAAATATAGTGATAATATGTTTCGATTTAAATGAATTGTTATCAGGATATTGACTACAATATCCATAATTTATTATATTTTCTTAAAAGAAATAATATTTTGTATTTATATAAAGTCAATCCTTATTCATATTGAATTGACTAAAAATTCTTAGAATATTTAGCATTTTTCATTAGAAATGAATTATTTTTAGTTATTTTTGAAAGATCTTGAGAGATGAATTTTAATTTTTTTTATTCTCAACCATGCAAAATGTGATATCACCCTTCCCTGATTAATTTTTTTTATTAATCCCCAATTATTTCTAATTAAAATCAAATCACGTTAAACTGCCCAATCACCCATTGATAAATATAAGACATATGTAATTCAATATATCATTGAGTTGTTGGAGATAACGTAATATATTCGTTGTATTTTAAAATTTTTTTGACCTCCTTTGTTCATGCAAATCCTAGGCTGCTTATCCTCACATATTTAAATTAGAAGAAAAATAAAAACAAAAACAAAATACTTAGATTTACCCTTTTAGAACTAAGTTTTTTACTTGTACAATGTTTGATAATTTTTATGGATTGCGACTTCAAATGGAAAATCAACAAAATCGTTACAGGGATTACTTCTAATAGGTAAATAATTTATTTTTATTTTTTTGAAGGGAGGGTAAAGTCCAAATTAAATTTCTTTGGTCAATTACCTCGCCATATTTAAACTCATAATAGTAATAATCATTCAACAACTCATGTTTACAAAATCCTATGCTGTTATACTGAAACCCCATTATTTTATAAGAAAACCCTCTAATAGTAGGGTTATAGAAAATCATGAATTCCGAATCTTGATCAAGATCCCGTTCTATTTGATCTGAGATTCATGATGATTTTTCGTCTCGAATGAAAATTTTGATCTAGATTCGGACTGACATATCATATCGAATAAAAATTCGGGCCAGAATTCGAGACTATTCTTATTCTCAAATCCCATTTTGGCCTAAAATGTCTCAAATCCTGATCGAAATATAGGATCTCACACTATTTTGTCCAAAATTCAGGATTATTTTTCATCTCAATTCAAATTATACGATTTCTTCATCTCGAATGATAATCGATAGGACAAGATGAAACTTGGTTGAGAGGAGACGTCCCAATTGCCACACCTACTAAATAGCTTTATTGAAAGAGTATTTTTAGAAGATACAGGGGTTTTGTAAAATTTTTTAATATCAGGAACATTTCAATTAGTTGTGAAGCATGATGGGTTATGCTCATTTTCTTGTTTTGAAAATATACATCATTTATACAAATACCAAATTTGAGAGATTAAAAAATCTTTGGGGGATTTTCTGGTCGGCAAGACAAAGTTATTGCGACAGTCAGGATTCATAGTTACTAGTTAATTAACGAATATTGCTGTAAGCTGATATGAAAAATATTTTATTGAGTTCAATTTGGTTTGTTTAGTTTTTCTGTTAAAAAGCTGATTGGATCTTAAAATTGAAAATTCAAACCCAAAATAAGAATATATAATCTTTCAAAATATAATTTGTAAGTGTATAATATAACTTATTTCTCGCAAAATTTAGGGCAATTGAAGCCCCTACTAAAAACCAGTCACAAAGTATATAAAGATATATCAAGAGATCAACAAACATGGTGCAAAAATGCCCAAACAAATTAAAAGCTAGCGTTCTTCCGGCATTGCGGCTTGACAAGTATTGTAGAACGAGTGATGAATTCAGCAAACATGCATGCATGCAATATAGTGTCCACATGTTTACAAAATCCTATGCTGTTATACTGAAACCCCATGCTTTTATAATAAAACCCTCTAATAGTAGGGTTATAGAAAATCATGAATTCCGAATCTTGATCAAGATCCCGTTCTATTTGATCTGAGATTCATGATGATTTTTCGTCTCGAATGAAAATTTTGATCTAGATTCGGACTGACATATCATATCGAATAAAAATTCGGGCCAGAATTCGAGACTATTCTTATTCTCAAATCCCATTTTGGCCTAAAAAGTCTCAAATCCTGATCGAAATATAGGATCTCACACTATTTGGTCCAAAATTCAGGATTATTTTTCATCTCAATTCAAAATATACGATTTCTTCATCTCGAATGATAATCGATAGGACAAGATGAAACTTGGTTGAGAGGAGACGTCCCAATTGCCACACCTACTAAATAGCTTTATTGAAAGAGTATTTTTAGAAGATACGGGGGTTTTGTTTAATTTTTTAATATCAGAAACATTTCAATTAGTTGTGAAGCATGATGGGTTATGCTCATTTTCTTGTTTTGAAAATATACATCATTTATACAAATACCAAATTTGAGAGATTAAAAAATCTTTGGGGGATTTTCTGGTCGGCAAGACAAAGTTATTGCGACAGTCAGGATTCATAGTTACTAGTTAATTAACGAATATTGCTGTAAGCTGATATGAAAAATATTTTATTGAGTTCAATTTGGTTTGTTTTGTTTTTCTGTTAAACAGATTGGATTTTAAAATTGAAAATTCTAACCCAAAATAAGAATATATAATCTTTCAAAATATAATTTGTAAGTGTATAATATAACATATTTCTCTCAAAAACCAGTCACAAAGTATATAATGATATATCAAGAGATCAACATGGTGCAAAAATGCCCAAACAAATTAAAAGCTAGCGTTCTTCCGGCATTGCGGCTTGACAAGTATTGTAGAACGAGTGATGAATTCAGCAAACATGCATGCATGCAATATAGTGTCCACAGTACTGTAGGAAATTCTTCAATATATTTCATTAAGGGTAATTCTGCCTTTTTGGTTGGATTGGGTGCTTGTGAGGGGTACAACCCTTTGGAGGGTTGCACCCCATCCCAAAGGGTGCCCTATTGGCACCCTTCCATGCCTTATATAAGAAGGCTTTATATCCAAAAAGAAGCATAGAAAAGATATCCGAATTTCTAAAAGAGACATTTGTTTTTTCCTTTGTTTTGAGAGAGTTTCACCATCTTCCTAGTTCATAAACTTGTGAAGGAGTGCTCCTTGTACAAGTAGCATCCAAGTTATCCTGGGAGAACGTTGGCAAGAAGAAACCGTAGAGCACTTGTGACGGGCCAATAAGTTCTTAAGGACATAGACCATCTCGACTTGGATAATTCTGTAATCTCCATTTTCTGGTTTGTTTTAAAGGTTTTCTGGTTTTAGGGTTTCATGTATCTAGATCTACTTTTACTGTTTGATCTGTTTGTTTGCAAGTGATATTACTGTTTAATGACACATATTTTACAACAATCTTAAGAACTTATTGCTCTAGTGTTATTAGATAGTAATTCGCATGTTAGGGTTTGTTTATTTTCTGTAAAATACGAACTGTGCATGAAAAACCCGTAGGGCGTTCGAACGCTTGACGCACGCGAAGGCAAAAATTTAAATTTTCATAAGAACGTTCGAACGCGTCTTCAAACACAACTCGAACGTAAGCCTTTTTCCTTAGAACGTTCGAACGCGTCCTAAACGCAACTCGAACGTGAACTCTCTGGAATCATTCCGTTCGAACGCGTTCTCGAACGCTATACGAACGTGAACTCTCTGGAATAATTCCGTTCGAACGCGTTATCAAACGCCACACGAACGTGAACTCTTTGGAAACACTTCGTTCGAACGCATTATCAAACGCAACACGAACGCACACACACTGGACAGTCTCGTTCGAACATAGATACGAACGACACTAACGAATTTGTCCTGAGAGTATCAAATATTACAAACTTTAATTAATATTAACTTGGTTAGTCATATACTGTAAACACATTAATCTTGGTAGTATAGATTTAAGTTATTATTAAGTTGTTCAATTATCACAAGCATACACATAGTGATAAAGTTGAAATTGATTGGTTGTTGCATAATTGGTTGAGAATTTAAAGTGTAATAATACACAAGTAATTCCATCCAATCTTGATTGACATATATATCTACATTTATCATATATCACTTTGAACAAGGTCATTCGTTGATCGTTGTGCAATTTTTCTTTCGTAGACTAATTGACCCTGTTGATTTTCCAGTTACATATGGCTAGCGGAAATATCACGGTACCGGTCTTTCACGGAGAAAAACCGGAGAAATTTGGTGGGGCAAATTTCAAACAATGGCAGAGCAAGATGCTGTTCTACTTGACAACTCTCCAGTTGGTAAAATTCATCAAAGATCCTCCGGGTCCTGTGGAGGGTGAATCCGAATTGGCCAAGGAAGAGCGAGAACAGACTTGGATGTCTGGGGACTTCTTATGCAAGAAATACCTTTTGGGTGGTCTTGACAATACCCTGTACAATGTGTACCAAGGCATGACTTCTGCGAAGATTCTTTGGGAATCTCTCGAGAAGAAGTATAAAACTGAAGATGCCGAACAAAAGAAATTTGTCGTGGGTAGGTTCCTGGACTACAAGATGGTAGATTCAAGGACGGTGATGTCTCAGTTGGGTGAACTGCAATTGATCATTCATGAAATACTGGATGAGGGAATGAAACTTTGTGAGACGTTTCAAATTGCCGCCATAATTGAAAAGTTGCCTCCATCATGGAAGGACTTCAGGAGCTATTTGAAACACAAAAAGAAGCAGATGAGCCTTGAAGACCTCAGTGTTCGATTGAGAATCGAGGAGGACAACAGGATGTTCGAGAAGGCCAGCTACAAGACTCTGGAGTCTAAGGCCAACATCATTGAAGGTGTAAAGGGTAGCAAAAAGAGAAAGAACAGTGGAGATGACTCTGGGAACAAGAAGTTCAAGGGAAAATGCTACAACTATGGAAAGAGCGGTCATATGTCAAAGGACTGTAGGAACAAGAAGTCTCAGGACAAGGGCAAGAAAAAGAAAAATGAGGCCCATGTCACTGAAGGTGATCAGCTGACTGATGATATCTCAGAGATGGAACTATCAGCAGTGGTAACCGAAGCCAACATAGTTGGGAATCCGAGAGAATGGTGGGTAGACACTGGGGCTACTCGTCACATCTGTGCAGACAGTAAAATGTTTTCCATGTACCAGAAGGTCGATGGCGGTGATCATCTGACAATGGGAAACTCGTGGGATGATTGTATGAGATGATATTATACAAAATTTGAGAGATTAAAAAATCTTTGGGGGATTTTCTGATCGGCAAGACAAAGTTATTGCGACAGTCAGGATTCATAGTTACTAGTTAATTAACGAATATTGTTGTAAACTGATATGAAAAATATTTTATTGAGTTCAATTTGGTTTGTTTAGTTTTTTTGTTAAAGAGCTGATTGGATCTTAAAATTTAAAATTCAAACCCAAAATAAGAATATATAATCTTTCAAAATATAATTTGTAAGTGTATAATATAACTTATTTCTCGCAAAATTTAGGGCAATTGAAGCCCCTACTAAAAACCAGTCACAAAGTATATAAAGATATATCAAGAGATCAACAAACATGGTGCAAAAATGCCCAAACAAATTAAAAGCTAGCATTCTTCCGGCATTGCGGCTTGACAAGTATTGTAGAACAAGTGATGAATTCAGCAAACATGCATGCATGCAATATAGTGTCCACATGTTTACAAAATCCTATGCTGTTATTGATGAGTGGTATTTATATCAATATTTCCCACTCATTAAACTTAATATTTTGTATAGTTTCTTGAGTTTTGTGAACGTTTTGATGTGTTTTATTGTTATTTTGCAGATAAATAAGGTTTGGACAGCACTGGAGGCAATTTGGGGCAAAACCGGACAAAAATGCGTCAACATGGATATTTTCGTCTTTTGTGCGTTGCGACACTGAAGCATTGCGCGCCGCGACGCCCAGCGTGAGCCGAATCTGCTAACGTGCGCCAGGTCAACGGTCAACCATTTGAAGACGTTTGACTTTGCTAAAATGCGCCGTGCCACGTGTCACCATCACAGCCGATCTGCTAACATGCGCCGTGCCACGTGTCATCATCATATGCTGCCGACACTCAGACTTGACACGTGTCGCCTCGTCATCAGCCACATCATCGGTCAAAGAGTCAACTTCGCCATGTGTCACGCCTCGTCATCAGCCACGTCACAAGGTCAACCAAGTCGATGTGCCACGTCAGCCTCAGCCAATCAGAACGTGACACGTGTCGCCACATGTCGCAATCTTATTGTGCCGACAGTTGATCTCAGCCGCCTTGCCATGTCATCGCCACATCATCGCTACGTCAGCATGACGTCATCAATGACGTCATCACAATAATTGAGATATAGCCGCCTTGCTATGTGTCGCCTCCTCATCGTGCCACGTCGAAAAATCCAGCGTCGCGACGCTGAAGTCATTGGCGTCGCGACGCGCGAACAATGAAAATTTTTCCTATAAATAGAGCGCGAAATTTCAGATTTCAGTACACCATTCCCTCTCTCTTATTTGTTGTAAATAGGGAATTCTTCTCTCTCTAAGTTTCGTTTTTAATTTTTAGTTTTTACTTTTGTAATAATTTTAATTACTTTTTATAATAATAGTAATCTACTTTCTTATTTTACAGTTTTTACTATTCACTATGAGGAGGTAACTTCCCTATGCTAGGGTGAAAGGTAATTATTTTACTATTGCTATTTAGATTAATCTCCCTTAAAAATAATATATTTACTATTTAAAATACTGATTAATAAAGGATACCGCTATATTGGTCGGTTGGCAATTCAATTTAATATGGTTTAAACCTGACTAATCAAGGAAACCGCTATATTGGTCGGTTGGTAAATTTATTTTCTGTTAGTTTGAACCTGATTAATCAAGGATACCGCCAGATTGGTCGGTTGGTAAATTTATTTTGGTACCGCCTTTATGGCTGGATTATGGACAAATATTACCACCTATATGGCTGGTTGGACTTAATTTGACTTAATCAGGATACCGCCAGATTGGTCGGTTGGTAAAATAATATCACAAGTTTATATATTATTTTATGGGAGATATCTAAATTAGTAGTAGTAAAAGTAATTCCTTTTGCCTTAGCATTTTATTTCATTTGTAATTTACTTTTCAGCATTTTACTCACCGCAATTACTTTTCAGCATTTTCATTTTATGTCTTTAAAGTTTTTACTAGCCCTAGCTATGTGTCATAACTAAGTAAATAATCTAGGGTTGTGATGAAATCCAATATCACCGGTTTATAATGGTTAAATTATAATTTGGGTAATATAAAGATTTATTTATTGAGTCTTAATCTTAATGTTTTTTATTAACTGGCCACTAATAAAATTGATAAGGTAAACTTAAAATGAACTAGACATAGAGATTTTAGGTTTAAGACCTCAGACTCAATAACCAACGATCTTCCTTGAGGATAGATAACCCTTTAATAGATTTCCTTACAGGATAGGAATATACCTGTCGGGCGGGGGTAGCCATAATTGTAACTCAAACTTAATGAATCTAGGTAATTTGGTTGACATAGACATATGGTTCAATTGGATTATACTAGGTATTTGTAATTGACCATCGGAAGAGGCTTTTACATAATTTAGTGTTCCAGGTTAATAAATCAATATTTTACCCAACTATAAGATAACCACTTCATCTTTTAAATAATATTGGAATAAATCACAACCCTGGATAGTTTTTATAATTTGAATTTCCACCAACCTACTTTCGAACCATTTTATTTACTTGTTTTTAAATTTAGAATCGTCACCATTTTAAATCAATCAATCAACTTGTTAGATATTAGTAATCATTTGACCTCATAAAATTAATAGTTTAGATATTAAGTCCTCGTGGGATCGATATTTTTATACTACTTGAACGATACGTGCGCTTGCGTTATACGTGTGTGTTTACACCGGTCAAGTTTTTGGCGCCGTTGCCGGGGACTTAGTTATCTTTTACTATTAGTTTAGGGGTTAGATACCTTTACTTGTATCTAATTTCTTTTTACTTATTATTTCTGTTTTCTTGTGTTACAGGTTCTCAGAAACTTCATGAGACGAACCAGAAGCTTTGAAATCCGACCGCTTGACCCAGAAATTGAAAGAACCATCAGACAGTTGAGAAGGGAAAGGCGAGAAGGCCAAGAAGCCTTAGTCAACATGGAACCTGAACCTTTGGAGGTTGCACCACCAATACCCATTCGAGACAGAACCATTCCGGTGGTAGATGGCCTCATTTCCTATATTGTTCTTCCTCCTTTACCAGCAAATGCGGGTGACATCAAAACTTGCATTCACATGATTCAGCAAACAGTTCAGTTTAGAGGAAATGCAACTGAAGATCCTAATGCTCACATCAGCAACTTTCCTGGAAGTTTGCGGCACTTTCAATTACAATCGAGCATCAGAAGAAGCAATGAGGCTTAGGGTTTTTCCATATTCCTTGAAAGACAGAGCAAAAGCATGGCTACATTCATTACCAGCAGGTTCTATCACAACTTGGAACGCTCTAGCCACAAAATTCCTTGCAAAATACTTTCCACCAGCCAGAACTGCAAAGTTGAGGAATGACATCACATCATTTGTGCAGCAAGATTCAGAATCCGTGTACGAAGCTTGGGAAAGATACAAAGATTTGCTCCGGAAATGTCCTCACCATGAGATTCCAAAATGGCTTCAAGTCCAAACTTTCTATAATGGACTTTCTGGACTGATGAGAACCACAATCGATGCTGCTGCTGGAGGAGCTTTGATGGCAAAAGGAGAAGATCAAGCCTAGGACCTAATCGAAGAAATGGCCAACAACAATTCCTTATGGCCAACAGAAAGGAGCATTATTCAAAGAATTGCAGGAATCTATGAAGTTGGAGCTAATACAGCAGTCAACACCAAACTAGATCAGATATGCAAATTCATGGAGACTCTTACCACTGGATCCACAAGTTCACCATATGGAGGAGCACCAGAACCGAACCAACTTGAAGAGACGGTGAATTATGTCAACAATTTCAACAGACAGGGGAACAATCCATATTCCAACACCTACAACCAAGGGTGGAGGAATCATCCTAATTTTTCATGGAGCAACAATTCAGGACAAAAGAACTATCCACCACCTGGATTCCAGCAACAGAATAAAGGCCAGGAGCAGACAAATGAACCAGTAATGGCAGAGATGCTAGCTCAATTAAAAAGATATGAAGCTATAATTCAGAGTCAATCAGCTTCCATCAAAGCACTGGAGAATGAAATCGGACAACTGGCCAATGCTCAGAGTTACAGACCGCCAGGTAATCTTCCCAGCAACACAGAACCAAATCCAAGGAACCGAGGGAAAGAGCAATGTCAAGCCATTACCTTAAAGAGTGGTACTGAAATCAACAAAGATGTTGGAATCCAGATGTCCCAAGAAGAAGTTCCAAAAGAAGCCGAGAAACAGATGGAAGAAAAAGAAGCAAAAGAAAAAGAAGCAAAGGAAAAAGAACCAGAACAAATCACTCCACCACCACCTTTTCCTCAGCGTCTTCAGAAAAGTAAAATGGACAAACAGTTTGCTCGTTTCTTGGAAATTTTCAAAAAGCTACACATCAACATACCATTTGCAGAAGCCTTGGAACAAATGCCTAGTTATGTCAAATTCATGAAAGACATTCTTTCACGAAAACGGAGATTGGGAGACTACGAAACAGTAGCTTTGACAGAAGAATGCAGCGCCATCATTCAGAGGAAACTTCCTCCGAAGTTGAAAGATCCTGGCAGTTTCACAGTTCCATGCACCATTGGAGAACATTACATCGGTAAAGCTTTATGTGATTTAGGTGCCAGTGTTAATTTAATGCCTTTTTCTATTTACAGGAAATTGCAAATTGGAGAAGCAATGCCTACCTCAGTATCTTTGCAACTTGCTGATCGAACACTCGCATTTCCGAGAGGAGTCGTGGAAAATGTGCTGGTTAAAGTTGACAAACTCATCCTTCCAGCAGATTTCATCATCCTTGACATGGAAGAAGACAAAGAAGTACCTATCATTCTTGGGAGACCATTTTTGGCTACAGGTAAAACTGTGATTGATGTGCAAAAAGGAGAACTAACCATGAAAGTGCAGGACCAAGAAGTAACCTTTAATGTTTTCCAAGCCATGAAATTTCCAAGCGATGAAAAGGAAGAAGAAGAATGCTTCAGAATTGATGTTGTTGATAAAATTGTTCAGAAAACTGAGTCAAATCCCACAGATACACTTGAAGCATGCATCACCAACATGACAGACAACGAACTAGATGCTGAAATCTTGGAATGTATCAACTACATTGACAAACCATTCCGATTCAAAGTAACACCACCAGTTGAAAGCTTGGAACTGCCAAAGAAAGATCGAATCAAGCCTTCGATTGAAGAACCACCGCAACTGGAACTAAAGTTACTTCCGAGCCATCTCAGGTATGCATTTCTTGGAAACTCTTATGAATTACCTGTTATTATTTCTTCTTCACTAACATTGGAACAGGAAGAAAAGCTACTGAGAGTATTACGAGAGCACAAAAAAGCCATTGGCTGGACTATAGCAGACATTCGAGGCATTAGTCCATCATTTTGCATGCACAAAATCTTGATGAACGATGAATACAAACCCACGGTGGAGCATCAACGGAGACTCAATCCAATCATGAAGGAAGTCGTGAAGAAAGAAATCATCAAATGGTTGGATGCTGGTATCATTTACCCCATCTCAGACAGCACTTGGGTAAGTCCTATGCAGTGTGTACCAAGAAAGGAGGAATTACTGTTGTCACCAATGAAAAGAACGAGCTGATTCCAACAAGAACGGTGACTGGATGGAGAGTATGTATGGATTACAGGAAGCTGAACAAAGCCACGAGAAAGGACCATTTTCCGCTGCCATTTATTGACCAGATGTTAGACAGACTAGCAGGACATGAGTTCTATTGTTTTCTTGATGGATATTCAGGGTACAATCAGATTGCCATCGCACCAGAAGACCAGGAGAAAACTACTTTTACATGTCCCTATGGTACTTTTGCTTTCCGCAGGATGCCATTTGGATATGTAATGCCCCTGCCACTTTTCAGCGTTGCATTTGATGGCCATCTTCTCAGACATGCTGGAGCAGAGTATGGAGGTTTTTATGGATGATTTTTCTGGTGTTTGGAGATTCTTTTGACCATTGTTTGTTAAATTTGGAACATGTACTACCAAGGTGCGGAAGATACAAAACTGGTACTCAATTGGGAATAGCGTTGCTAGCAGTTTGCGAAGATACAAAGGTGCGAATGAAGGTGCGAATGAAGCTCAACTCAACTACACAACCACTGAAAAGGAGTTGCTAGCAGTTGCGAAGATACAAAGGTGCGAATGAAGGTGCGAATGAAGCTCAACTCAACTTACACAACCACTGAAAAGGAGTTGCTAGCCAGTTGTGTACGCTTTTGACAAATTCCGCTCCTATCTATTGGGTCCCAAAGTGGTGGTCTATACAGATCATTCAGCAATCAAATATCTGATCACAAAGAAAGATGCCAAACCTAGATTGATCCGTTGGATACTTCTTTTGCAAGAATTCGACGTGGAGATCCGAGACAGGAAAGGAACAGAAAACCAGGTGGCAGATCACTTATCGAGGCTCGACAATGGAGAAACAGCTGACAAAGAACTGATAATCAAAGAAACTTTTCCAGATGAACAACTGTTTTCCATGAAACAACAGGAAGTCCCTTGGTATGCTGACTATGTCAATTATATTGTATCAGGAAAATGGCCGTTGGAATGGACAACTCAGCAACGGAAGAAGTTTTTCAAAGAAGTCAAGCACTATGTCTGGGATGAACCGTACCTGTTTAAACGCTGTGCTGATCAATTACTGAGACGGTGTGTTCCACAGGAGGAAGTCAACAGTGTTTTGCAACACTGTCATTCATCACCATACGGCGGACACTTCAGTGGAAACAAAACTGCAGCCAAAGTCCTTCAATCAGGTTTGTTCTGGCCCACACTTTTTAAAGATGCTTATCTTTTTGCTTTTCAATGTGACAGGTGCCAGAGAACAGGGAATATTTCAAGAAAATGAAGGACCATTGCAAAACATTCTGGAAGTGGAGATATTCGATGTATGGGGTATTGATTTCATGGGACCATTTGTTCCATCATTTGGAAACATGTACATTCTGGTTGCTGTAGACTACGTCTCCAAATGGGTTGAAGCAATTGCACTGCCATCCAATGATTCTAAAGTGGTGATCAAATTCCTGAAAAAGAACATTTTCACTCGATTCGGAACACCTCGGGCAATTATCAGCGATGGTGGCTCTCATTTTTGCAACAGATACTTTGATGCACTCCTATCCAAATATGGAGTTACTCACAAGATTGCCACAGCTTACCATCCACAGTCAAATGGACAGGTTGAAGTTTCAAACAGGGAGATCAAAAGAATCCTAGAAAGAACCGTTGGATCAACAAGGAGGGACTGGTCTACAAAACTGGATGATGCATTATGGGCCTACCGAACAGCTTACAAGACACCCATTGGTATGTCCCCATATCGATTGGTGTTTGGGAAAGCATGCCATCTTCCAGTTGAACTTGAACACAAGGCGTACTGGGCACTGAAGAAATTGAATCTTGATTCACAAGCTGCAGGAGAGAAAAGACTTCACCAACTCAATGAATTGGAGGAATTTCGCCTACAGGCTTATGAGAATGCCAAATTGTACAAAGAAAAGACCAAAAAATGGCATGACCGAAAAATAGTGCACAGACAGTTAGAACCAAGGCAGCAGTGTGTTGTTTACAACTCGAGGTTAAAACTTTTCCCTGGAAAGTTAAAATCTAGGTGGTCCGGACCATTTGTGATCACTCAGATTTTACCATATGGAGCTGTTGAGTTACTGGATCCTAATACCAACAACACATTCAAAGTTAACAGTCAGCGTGTCAAGCACTACTGGGGAGAATCATTTGAGCGACAAAAAGAAAGTGTCACACTTTCAGATCCAGCATAAACGTTCGAAAAGTCACGTCTAGCTGACGACGATTAAACTTAGCGCTCGCAGGGAGGCAACCCATGCAATTTTTGTATATATTGTGATTTGGTGTGATTTAATTTGGTGTGTTTAGTTTTTGCAGATTAAGTCATTTCAAAATGGAAGAAGCTCTCGCAAATCTTCACAAGCAATTTCCTTTTCTCCCTCAAAAATCTCTGATGAAAGTCTACAAAGCTCGCTTGGAACGGATGAGACTACTGACAATCCATGGTGTGCCCAATGACATTCGTTGGGTAATTGAAGCACGAGTCCGATTGGCAGGTGAATCCTCTGATTCTTTTATTTCACATCTGCCTGGTTTTGGAAGAAGCACCTATGCAAAGAAACGAAGAGCTAAACAAATGGGTGTTTGTTACAAATGTGCACGTTGGAATTGCAATACTCGTTGTCGTTCTTTAGGAATGGTGTCTGTTAATCGCGAAGAAAAAATTAAATTCATTAGGAATGGCTTGAGTAAGGAGTCTTTAGATGATATATCTTCGACTCTTGAGACGCATCCCAGTGGATATGTTCACATAGACTTTCGCAGATTACATACACAATATCAAAAAGAAAGACAACAGTTAAGTCTTGGGAATCTGACTCAAAAAGACCCTGTTTGCCAATTTATAAGAAAATTGGATGGGAAGCTTGTCCCTGACGCATAGATGTCAATCAAGCCGTTACTTTTCTTGCACATATTATATCTCTTTGTCTTTTCTTAATAATTGTGATTTGTTTTGTTATTTTCTTTTATTTTCTCCGACAGGATCCATACCTTTTTGACTATCACGATCTATTTTACTATTGTTATACTAATCGTCATTTGGAAGATACTTGTGCTATTTTTATTCACCCCTTTCAGGTATTATAAATTCAACTTATCATTGCACATTTGAAGTCATCCAGAATTAAGAAAGAAAAAAAACATAAAAATGGAAGCCACTTCAAGAAGACGAGTTGAAAACATTTGTGTGTTTTGCGGTTGTAGTAGTGTGTTGTACTAAACCACAATACATAGAAGCGGCACAGGAGTTGGGTCGAGTATTAGCTGCAAGGAATATGCACTTAATATATGGCGGAGGAAATCTTGGATTAATGGGGATCGTTTCAAAGGCCGTACAGGATGGAGGCAGTCATGTTTTGGGAATCATCCCAAAACCCTTGGCAGAGGCAAATCTTATTGAATCATCAAACGGAGAGGAATTGATCGTGCCAGGTATGTCTGAACGACTGGTAGAAATGATTAACCGTGCTGATGCTGCTTTTATTGCTTTGCCAGGTGGCTTGGGTACATTGGAAGAAATTTTTATGTGTACTATCTGGGCAAACCTGAACATACACCAGAAACCAATTGGGCTGTACAATGTTGATGGGTTTTATGATTTTCTTTGTGTGTTTCTTGATGATGCCCGGAGAAATGGATTCATATCAAAACCTTTAAAAGAAATCCTATTTACTGCCAGAACTGCTCCAGATCTAATTGACCAACTCATAGCCTATGAACCACAAGTTGACCCTATCATTTCAAAGATAAATTGGTCTGGGGACGATCGTGGTAAGAGACGTCGGGTTAATCTGGATCTTAACCTTTAAATTCCTGTAGAATTTCAGTTAACCAGGTATTATCGTGTAAACTCTTCTTCTACTGTTTAAGACATTGGGGACAATGTCTCATTTAGGTTTGGGGGAGGGAATTAGTTGATTAATATCTTGTTTTTAGTTGTATGTTGTTTTTATTTTTTTTAGTCCAAAATTTTTCGAAAAATACAAAAAAAATTGAAAAATTTTCAAAAATTATAAAAATATTTTGCATTTTTGTGTTTTTATTTTGACTAAAAAGGTGGAATTGGTAAGAGATAGCCGAGTAAGGAATTTCCGCTCCTGAGACGTATCTCAAACCTATTTCGAAACAAGTTAATTTTTGTTTATTTCCTTTTTAATTATTTAATTTGTGAATTCTCCTTAAAACTAACTAAAATGGATCTTCATATGTTGCGTTGGCAGGTATTATGAACTTACATGGAAACATACAGTCATGAGCTAAAATTGAAAAGTTTGTAATATTCCGTGCTATAGTTTAATTGGAGGAAGCATCTCTAAATAGTGATGGAGTAAAAAAAAAAAAAAAAAAAAACCGAGATCCGAGTTATTAAGTCTGTAAGGGTGTTTTAACACCTAGTGCCCTAAAACCAACTGGTTTGGGAGTCATTGGCCCAAAGCTCGTTACATGGATCAAAGATGCTGTAAAAATATATATATCTGAAGTCTGAGTAATTAAGTTCGTAGGGGTGTCTCAACACCTGGTGCCCTAAAGCCAACTGGTTTGGGAGCCACCGACCCAAAGCTCGCTACATAGACGGAAGTTATTGTATATAAATAAAAAAAAAATCAGAAAAATCAGAAAATTATTCCATTGCTACAAAAAGGTGTGAAATCTGATAGAACTTTAGGACAAAAATATTACTCTCTTATCAACTGCACTTATGACTGTTGTGGGCAAAAAAATGAGTTAGATTAATATTTTGTTAGCTGTGTATATGGAGAATGGTAAAAATAATCGGAGAATTTACTTATTCGGTAATTTAGAAAGAAACAAAACAACTAGTAACTTGGAGTAGAATTTTCACCTGATTAGTCACTAACTTTCTTTTTTCTCTTTTTGCTTTTGTGTGCATTAGTTTTAATACCTTTTTACTTTTGTAAAATGTTTGTGGGTATCATTGCTGTAAACCCTCACGAGACTACACTCGTCCACTAGGGACACCTAGGGGTTTAAAGGCTTGTTGCATATGCTAAATGCAACCGTGATCCCTACGAAAATGGCTTAGTTAAATTTTGTTATGTTATTTTATTTTGTATTTTGCTCGAGGACTAGCAAAATGTTAGGTTTGGGGGTGTGATGAGTGGTATTTATATCACTATTTCCCACTCATTAAACTTAATATTTTGTATAGTTTCTTGATTTTTGTGAACGTTTTGATGTGTTTTATTGTTATTTTGCAGATAAATAAGGTTTGGACAGCACTGGAGGCAATTTGGGGCAAAACCGGACAAAAATGCGTCACAGGGATATTTTCATCTTTTGCGCGTCGCGACGCTGAAGCATTGCGCCCGCGACGCCCAGCGTGAGCCGAATCTGCTAATGTGCGCCAGGTCAACGGTCAACCATTTGAAGACGTTTGACTTTGCTAAAATGCGCCGTGCCACGTGTCACCATCACAGCCGATCTGCTAACATGCGCCGTGCCACGTGTCATGCATCATCATATGCTGCCGACACTCAGACTTGACACGTGTCGCCTCGTCATCAGCACATCATCGGTCAAAGAGTCAACTTCGCCATGTGTCACGCCTCGTCATCAGCCACGTCACAAGGTCAACCAAGTCAATGTGCCACGTCAGACTCAGCCAATCAGAACGTGACACGTGTCGCCACATGTCGCAATCATATTGTGCCGACAGTTGATCTCAGCCGCCTTGCCACGTCAGCATGACGTCATCAATGACGTCATCACAATAATTGAGATATAGCCGCCTTGACACGTGTCGCGTGAACAGTCAGCCGCCTTGCTACGTGTCGACTCCTCATCGTGCCACGTCGACAAATCCAGCGTCGCGATTCTGAAGTCATTGCCGTCGCGACGCGCGAACAGTGAAAATTTTTCCTATAAATAGAGCGCGAAATTTCAGATTTCAGTACACCATTCCCTCTCTCTTATTTGATGTAATAGGGAATTCTTCTCTCTCTAAGTTTCGTTTTTAATTTTTAGTTTTTACTTTTGTAATAATTTTAATTACTTTTTGTAATAATAGTAATCTACTTTCTTATTTTACAGTTTTTACTATTCACTATGAGGAGGTAACTTCCCTATGCTAGGGTGAAAGGTAATTATTTTACTATTGCTATTTAGATTAATCTCCCTTAAAAATAATATATTTACTATTTAAAATACTGATTAATAAAGGATACCGCTATATTGGTCGGTTGGCAATTCAATTTAATCTGGTTTAAACCTGACTAATCAAGGAAACCGCTATATTGGTCGGTTGGTAAATTTATTTTCTGTTAGTTTGAACCTGATTAATCAAGGATACCGCCAGATTGGTCGGTTGGTAAATTTATTTTGGTACCGCCTTTATGGCTGGATTATGGACAAATATTACCACCTATATGGCTGGTTGGACTTAATTTGACTTAATCAGGATACCGCCAGATTGGTCGGTTGGTAAAATAATATCACAAGTTTATATATTATTTTATGGGAGATATCTAAATTAGTAGTAGTAAAAGTAATTCCTTTTGCCTTAGCATTTTATTTCATTTGTAATTTACTTTTCAGCATTTTACTCACCGCAATTACTTTTCAGCATTTTCATTTTATGTCTTTTAAGTTTTTACTAGCCCTAGCTATGTGTCATACTAAGTAAATAATCTAGGGTTGTGATGAAATCCAATATCACCGGTTTATAATGGTTAAATTATAATTTGGGTAATATAAAGATTTATTTATTGAGTCTTAATCTTAATGTTTTTTATTAACTGGCCACTAATAAAATTGATAAGGTAAACTTAAAATGAACTAGACATAGAGATTGTAGGTTTAAGACCTCAGACTCAATAACCAACGATCTTCCTTGAGGATAGATAACCCTTTAATAGATTTCCTTACAGGATAGGAATATACCTGTCGGGCGGGGGTAGCCATAATTGGAACTCAAACTTAATGAATCTAGGTAATTTGGTTGACATAGACATATGGTTCAATTGGATTATACTAGGTATTTGTAATTGACCATCGGAAGAGGCTTTTACATAATTTAGTGTTTCAGGTTAATAAATCAATATTTTACCCAACTATAAGATAACCACTTCATCTTTTAAATAATATTGGAATAAATCACAACCCTGGATAGTTTTAATTTGAATTTCCACCAACTACTTTCGAACCATTTTATTTACTTGTTTTAAATTTAGAATCGTCACCATTTTAAATCAATCAATCAACTTGTTAGATATTAGTAATCATTTGACCTCATAAAATTAATAGTTTAGATATTAAGTCCTCGTGGGATCGATATTTTTATACTACTTGAACGATACGTGCGCTTGCGTTATACGTGTGTGTTTACGCCGGTCAGTTATACTGAAACCCCATTATTTTATAATAAAACCCTCTAATAGTAGGGTTATAGAAAATCATGAATTCCGAATCTTGATCAAGATCCCGTTCTATTTGATCTGAGATTCATGATGATTTTTCGTCTCGAATGAAAATTTTGATCTAGATTCGGACTGACATATCATATCGAATAAAAATTCGGGCCAGAATTCGAGACTATTCTTATTCTCAAATCCCATTTTGGCCTAAAAAGTCTCAAATCCTGATCGAAATATAGGATCTCACACTATTTGGTCCAAAATTCAGGATTATTTTTCATCTCAATTCAAAATATACGATTTCTTCATCTCGAATGATAATCGATAGGACAAGATGAAACTTGGTTGAGAGGAGACGTCCCAATTGCCACACCTACTAATAGCTTTATTGAAAGAGTATTTTTAGAAGATACGGGGGTTTTGTTTATTTTTTAATATCAGAAACATTTCAATTAGTTGTGAAGCATGATGGGTTATGCTCATTTTCTTGTTTTGAAAATATAGATCATTTATACAAATACCAAATTTGAGAGATTAAAAAATCTTTGGGGGATTTTCTGGTCGGCAAGAAAAAGTTATTGCGACAGTCAGGATTCGTAGTTACTAGTTAATTAACGAATATTGCTGTAAGCTGATATGAAAAATATTTTATTAAGTTCAATTTGGTTTGTTTTGTTTTTCTGTTAAACAGATTGGATTTTAAAATTGAAAATTCTAACCCAAAATAAGAATATATAATCTTTCAAAATATAATTTGTAAGTGTATAATATAACATATTTCTCTCAAAAACCAGTCACAAAGTATATAAAGATATATCAAGAGATCAACATGGTGCAAAAATGCCCAAACAAATTAAAAGCTAGCGTTCTTCCGGCATTGCGGCTTGACAAGTATTGTAGAACGAGTGATGAATTCAGCAAACATGCATGCATGCAATATAGTGTCCACAGTACTGTAGGAATTCTTCAATATATTTCATAAGGGTAATTCTGTCTTTTTGGTTGGATTGGGTGCTTGTGAGGGGTACAACCCTTTGGAGGGTTGCACCCCATCCCAAAGGATGCCCTATTGGCCACACTTCCATGCCTTATATAAGAAGGTTTTATATCCAAAAAAAGCATAGAAAAGATATCCGAATTTCTAAAAGAGACATTTGTTTTTTCCTTTGTTTTGAGAGAGTTTCACCATCTTCCTAGTTCATAAACTTGTGAAAGAGTGCTCCTTGTACAAGTAGCATCCAAGTTATCCTGGGAGAACGTTGGCAAGAAGAAACCGTAGAGCACTTGTGACGGGCCAATAAGTTCTTAAGGACAGACACCATTTCGACTTGGATAATTCTGTAATCTCCATTTTCTGGTTTGTTTTAAAGGTTTTCTGGTTTTAGGGTTTCATGTATCTAGATCTACTTTTACTGTTTGATCTGTTTGTTTGCAAGTGATATTACTGTTTAATGACACATATTTTACAACAATCTTAAGAACTTATTGCTCTAGTGTTATTAGATAGTAATTCGCATGTTAGGGTTTGTTTATTTTCTGTAAAATACAAACTGTGCATGAAAAACCCGTAGGGCGTTCGAACGCCTGACGCACGCGAAGGCAAAAATTTGAATTTTCATAAGAACGTTCGAACGCGTCTTCAAACGCAACTCGAACGTAAGCCTTTTTCCTTAGAACGTTCGAACATGTCCTAAACGCAACTCGAACGTGAACTCTCTGGAATAATTCCATTCGAACGCGTTATCAAACGCCACACGAACGTGAACTCTTTGGAAACACTTCGTTCGAACGCATTATCAAACGCAACACGAACGCACACACACTGGACAGTCTCGTTCGAACATAGATACGAACGACACTAACGAATTTGTCCTGAGAGTATCAAATATTACAAACTTTAATTAATATTAACTTGGTTAGTCATATACTGTAAACACATTAATCTTGGTAGTATAGATTTAAGTTATTATTAAGTTGTTCAATATCACAAGCATACACATAGTGATAAAGTTGAAATTGATTGGTTGTTGCATAATTGGTTGAGAATTTAAAGTGTAATAATACACAAGTAATTCCATCCAATCTTGATTGACATATATATCTACATTTATCATATATCACTTTGAACAAGGTCATTCGTTGATCGTTGGGCAATTTTTCTTTCGTAGACTAATGACCCTGTTGATTTTCCAGTTACATATGGCTAGCGGAAATATCACGGTACCACCGGTCTCTCACGGAGAAAAACCGGAGAAATTTGGTGGGGCCAAATTTCAAACAATGGCAGAGCAAGATGCTGTTCTACCCTGACAACTCTCCAGTTGGCAAAATTCATCAAAGATCCTCCGGGTCCTGTGGAGGGTGAATCCGAATTGGCCAAGGAAGAGCGAGAACAGACTTGGATGTCTGGGGACTTCTTATGCAAGAACTACTTTTTAGGTGGTCTTGACAATACCCTGTACAATGTGTACCAAGGCATGACTTCTGCGAAGATTCTCTGGGAATCTCTCGAGAAGAAGTATAAAACTGAAGATGCCGAACAAAAGAAATTTATCGTGGGTAGGTTCCTGGACTACAAGATGGTAGATTCAAGGACGGTGATGTCTCAGTTGGGTGAACTGCAATTGATCATTCATGAAATACTGGATGAGGGAATGAAACTTTGTGAGACGTTTCAAATTGCCGCCATAATTGAAAAGTTGCCTCCATCATGGAAGGACTTCAGGAGCTATCTGAAACACAAAAAGAAGTAGATGAGCCTTGAAGACCTCAGTGTTCGATTGAGAATCGAGGAGGACAACAGGATGTCCGAGAAGGCCAGCTACAAGACTCTGGAGTCTAAGGCCAACATCATTGAAGGTGTAAAGGGTAGCAAAAAGAGAAAGAACAGTGGAGCTGACTCTGGGAACAAGAAGTTCAAGGGAAAATGCTACAACTATGGAAAGAGCGGTCATATGTCAAAGGACTGCAGGAACAAGAAGTCTCAGGACAAGGGCAAGAAAAAGAAAAATGAGGCCCATGTCACTGAAGGTGAGCAGCTGACTGATGATATCTCAGAGATGGAACTATCAGCAGTGGTAACCGAAGCCAACATAGTTGGGAATCCGAGAGAATGGTGGGTAGACACTGGGGCTACTCGTCACATCTGTGCAGACAGTAAAATATTTTCCATGTACCAGAAGGTCGATGGCGGTGATCATCTGACAATGGGAAACTCGTCTACCTCTCAGGGGTAGTTGGACAAGGCACAGTGGTTCTGAAGATGACATCCGGAAAGGAGCTAACATTGAAGAATGTACTGCACGTTCCAGATATTCGGAAGAACTTGGTCTCGGGCTCTCTTCTTAGTAAGGCTGGTTTTAAGCTTGTATTTGTTTCTGATAAGTTTGTAATGACTAAGAATGATATGTATGTAGGAAAAGGATACCTAACTGAGGGCCTTTTCAAGCTAAATGTAATGACTGTTAATCGTGCTATTAATAAAGCTAGTTCGTCTGCTTATATTATTGTGTCACAGAATGTATGGCATGAGAGGTTAGGACATGTTAATTATGATACCATGCGTAAATTAATTAACATGGACCTTATACCTAAAATTGCAATTGATAGCCAACATAAGTGTGAAGCATGTGTTGAAGCAAAAATGCATAGAACATCATTTCATTATATAGAACGCAGTTCTGAACCGCTAGAACTTGTACATACCGATGTATGTGACATGAATATTGTGCAAACAAGAGGCGGTAAAAAGTACTTTGTCACTTTTATCGATGATAGCACAAGATTCTGCTATGTGTACCTGCTGAGAAGTAAAACAGAAGCTATTGAGAGCTTTGTACACTATAAGAGCGAAGTTGAAAATCAACTTGGCAAGAAAATCAAAAGAATCAGGAGTGATAGAGGTGGTGAATATGTTTCACCATTCGGTGAATATTGTTCTGTGCACGGAATTATTCACGAAACCACTGCTCCCTATTATCCTCAACAGAACGGAATTGCGGAGCGCAAAAACCGAACGTTGAAGGAAATGATGAATGCCATGTTGACAAGTTCGGGTCTACCCCAGAACTTGTGGGGGGAAGCCTTGCTTTCCGCGAACTACGTTCTGAAAAAGCTTCCTCACAGAAGACTTGACAAGACACTATATGAATTGTGGAAAGGTTTCGTACCTTCCTACAAATACCTCAAAGTGTGGGGTTGTCTTGCCAAAGTAATGGTTCCTAAACCTAAGAAGGTTAGAATAGGACCCAAAACTGTTGACTGTGTATTCATTGGATATGCTCACAACAGTAGTGCGTATCGATTCTTGGTACACAAGTCGGAGATTCCTGATATCAATCCAAATATGATAATTGAGTCTAGGAATGCGATATTTTTTGAAGAGACGTTTCCTTGTAAGGAAAGACAAATAACGGGGTCTCTCAAAAGGACAACTGACACTGTCAAGGATAGTGATCAGGTTGACCTGAAATCAGATCAACGTGTAAATGCTGAGACAATCGAGCCTAGACGTAGCAAAAGAGCTAGAACGTCTAAGTCGTTTGGTCCCGATTTTCTGACATACTTGTTAGAAAATGAGCCTCAAAGCTATAAAGAAGCTATGGCTTCTCCGGAGGCACCTCTTTGGAAAGAGGCTATTAACAGTGAGATTGATTCAATCCTACAGAACCATACTTGGGAGTTGGTTGATCTTCCGCCAGGTTGTAAGCCGCTGGGCTACAAATGGATATTCAAAAGGAAGATGAAAACGGATGGATCAATAGATAAATAAGGCAAGACTTGTCATAAAAGGTTATAGACAAAATGAAGGCCTTGATTACTTTGACACCTATTCACCAGTGACTCGCATCACATCGATAAGAATGCTCATAGCCATAGTAGCTATATTTGGTCTTGAAATACATCAAATGGATGTAAAGACGGCATTCTTAAATGGTGATTTGGATGAAGAGATTTACATGGAACAACCAGAAGGGTTTAGTGTTCCTGGACGAGAACAGAAGTGTGCAAACTTGTAAAATCCTTGTACGGATTAAAACAAGCACCGAAACAATGGCATGAGAAATTTGACAAAGAAATGTTGTCAAATGGGTTCAAAACCAATGAGTGTGATAAGTGTGTGTACACCAAATCAACTCAAAAAGGATATGTCATTGTGTGTCTCTATGTAGACGATATGCTGATAATTGGTAGTAATCATGAAATGATTCAATTTACCAAAAACGTGTTATCCAGCAGATTTGATATGAAAGATATGGGGATAGCTGATGTGATCCTAGGAATAAAGATTTCTAGAACATCAGACGGATATATATTATCACAAACTCATTATATTGAGAAGATATTCGATAATATATCAAAGGGGATCTAAATGTGGCTAGAACCCCTGTAGACCTAACTCTTCATTTATCAAAGAATACTGGTTCAAGCATATCGCAACTAGAGTATTCGAGAATCATCGGAAGTCTGATGTATCTCACGAATTGCACACGACCTGATATCGCTCAAGCTGTGAATCGGCTTAGCAGATATACGAGCAATCCAGTACACAACCACTGGAAAGCCATAGTAAGAGTTTTGAGGTATCTGAGAGAAACTTCAAAATATGGGCTATATTACGAGAGATATCCTGCTGTACTAGAGGGTTACAGCGATGCTAACTGGATATCTGATACGGTGGATTCCAAATCCACGAGTGGATTCGTTTTCACACTTGGTAATGCAGCCGTGTCATGGAAATCCTCGAGGCAAACGTGTATTGCCCGGTCTAATATGGAATCAGAATTCATAGCGTTAGACAAAACAGCGGAAGAAGCAGAATGGCTTAGAAACTTCCTGGAGGATATTCCTAGTTGGCCCAAACCGGTGCCAGCAATAAGCATACATTGTGACAGCCAATCGGCTATTGGGAGAGCCCAAAATACAATGTATAATGGTAAGTCTCGACACATACGTCGGAGACATAATACCATACGTCAACTGCTCTCAAGTGGCATAATAACGATCGATTATGTCAGGTCGAAGGAAAACCTAGCGGATCCACTAACTAAAGGTTTACCTCGAGAGCAAGTTGAGAAGTCATCGAGGGGAATGGGCTTGAAGCCTATAATCTAAGAATTGTCACTGTGGAAACCCAACCTAGTTGACTGGAGATCCCAAGATCTAGGTTCAAAAGGGACAACAGAAACTTTGTGCAATTCAAAACGAGCACTGAAGAGTTTCGTACTCTTTACCATTCCGATAATGACGCTGAGTGCTGTCTGTCATTGGTTAGGATAAGCTAAGGCTTTTAATGATCACTATATTAGGAGATGAGTCCTAATAGGGGTAAAGACAGATTACCTCTTCATAGCAGATCACCTATTTCAAGTAAGAAGTGAGGCCGCTTCCATAGGAACCTTTAATAAAGTGTTTGATGAATCCAGGACCGTTGTTCAGGGCCAAAATGAACACAACCGTAGAACGGGAAAATGGTCGAATTAAAGCTGTGTGTTGGCAATTGTCTTGGTTTACACCAACGGCAGAACAATTCAAGACTATGGGTCACTGGTTTGCCAAGTAAATCCGATTGTCACTCACTAGGAAAGGTTCAAGGCGAAAGCTACCTATTTCGATGCAGCTTTAGTTCATGATAACTCTCTCAAGTGTCTCCATGAATATTTGAAGAATTGTGGGGATTGTAGGAAATTCTTCAATATATTTCATTAAGGGTCTTTTTGGTTGGATTGGGTGCTTGTGAGGGGTACAACCCTTTGGAGGGTTGCACCCCATCCCAAAGGGTGCCCTATTGGCACCCTTCCATGCCTTATATAAGAAGGCTTTATATCCAAAAAGAAGCATAGAAAAGATATCCGAATTTCTAAAAGAGACATTTGTTTTTTCCTTTGTTTTGAGAGAGTTTCACCATCTTCCTAGTTCATAAACTTGTGAAGGAGTGCTCCTTGTACAAGTAGCATCCAAGTTATCCTGGGAGAACGTTGGCAAGAAGAAACCGTAGAGCACTTGTGACGGGCCAATAAGTTCTTAAGGACAGAGACCATCTCGACTTGGACAATTCTGTAATCTCCATTTTCTGGTTTGTTTTAAAGGTTTTCTGGTTTTAGGGTTTCATGTATCTAGATCTACTTTTACTGTTTGATCTGTTTGTTTGCAAGTGATATTACTGTTTAATGACACATATTTTACAACAAGTACCTGAAAAAGAAAACGTAAATTGAAATTAACCAACCACGATTGAGCAGGCAGTCAAAAATATTAATTAAAAAGAGACATGAATGGAGCTCCCTTCACTCCAATACCAAAAAGATAAAAGGCAATCTCGTCTCCCAATTCATGCAAACCCTTAGAACTGCAGAACATAACTGCGCAACCAGGGGTATTCATGAACTGACAGCCGTGTTGAACCATCACCCCCTTTCTGACTTGGAGTTCAGGGAGCTCCTTTCACCACCATTCATATAATCCTAATGCTATAACTATAAAACCAGCTGAATCAATTTGTTGACCAAGAGGGACCTTTATATAGGCAAAATCGGAGAATTAGATTCTCTTTTCTCTAAAAATTAATGGAACTTTGCTACTCCACATTGAAAGATGGGTATCTATATGTAATTTGTAGCATCTGATTTGAAACATATGCATATGCGCAAAATCTGAGAATTAGATTTCCTTTTCTCTAAAAATTAGTCAAACGTTGCAGCTCCACATGGAAAGATGGGTATCTTTCCTCATTGGCGTGACATATGAATCTTTGAATATCCTTGTTAATTGAGTTTCAGATTGATTCTCTTAGTAATGGTGTTTATATTGTATCAATCGTGATTTGTTTGCTTTTTAAAATAACTTAATGCAGTTGGTGTCACCTCATTATTCACACTGTTATTTAGGAACAAAAAATAAAAATAAAAAGAGTTAATTAGAAACAAAATATAATATAAAAGGGAAGGAAAAAATTTCTTTCCACCGATTGTGATGCTTAAGATTTGAAAACAGATTCACTGTATCGAGACTTGAGAGGTCCTTATAATGAAAACATCTCTTTTCCGATTTATTTTTGGCAGTAAAGCGAGAAAATATATAGGTAGTGTTCTTAGAATGAAAAAACTATGTGTACAGTCAACCGTACAGTCAATTAATTAATTCATTTAGTTTTTGTTTTTTATATATTTTTTAAATACACATGATTATATAATTTATTGTGCGCATATCATTATTGTTCTTAGAGAGTCGAGATATTTAAGGGGTTGCTAATACAAAATTCGATAGTCTACTGAATGATAATGAAGTTGAAAATTGTTAATATTAGGCTTAATTTAAATATGAATTTTGAATGCAATGTATTTGTGAAGTGCATTTTTAAATTATATATGTTTATAATTCACTTGGATACTATAAGAAATTTGTATGGATAATATTACGATTCCAGTTCCGGAATCGGAACTGGAACCGGAACCGTGACCGGTTCCAACTTCTGTTACTTCATTGCTTTTACTTTTTTAATGTTTTATTTTTCATATTAATTCAACTTGTTCATATTTTACAATTTCGTTACAACAAGTTCTAATTTAATTTAGAAAAGATTTCAGAATTACCTAATCCATGTGAAAACGATAAATCCGTACTTTCTTTAATATACTATCTTTTGATTTGTACACTTGTGATCACTAAAACTTAGAGTAAATTTAGACACATTAATATTTGGAAACAAAACATATCCTTTCAACTATAACATTCACCTTTAGAGTTAATTTAGATACATTAACATTTCACAACAAAATTAAAACATACCGTTTCAATTGTGTTAGAGATTAAGTTGAATAATCTTTGTATTTCAATCTAAATATAATTATAATGTAACAGACTTCTTATAGGCAATACAAAAAAATCAAAATAGGAAAGGAAAATCTAAATATGTATATAAATAATGGAATAATGTTCCCTTGATGTAGCAGAGTAAATGCAGAACAACATCATTGTGAGCAGGGCGGGGGCAGACATAAACTGGCTAATAACATGAACTGCATAGGCAATATCAGGCCGAATAACTGTAAAATAAACCAAGCTTCCAACATGCTGATAATAAAGAGTAACATCAGGAAGAGGGGTACCATCGGTGACATCAAGTTTAATTTGAGGATCTAGAGGGGTATAGGTGGTATTGCGATCAGTCAACCCCGTTCGAGCCAGTAAATCAGAAGCGTACTTAGCTTGAGATAGATATCAGCCAGTCTGAATAGAGAGTACCTCAAGGCCAAAAATGTAACTAAGATTACCAAGGTCCTTTATCTCAAAATATTAATGAAGAGAGGTCTTAAGTTCAGAGATACCATGCAGATCATCCCCTATGATAACTTTTATACTACTTGAGCGATACGTGTGCTTGCGTAAGGTGTGAAAATCGCGATCAATAGGCTGGGGGTTGATTCTGTTATAATGAAAAAGTATTCCAATTGATAAATTTTGTAGTTAGAAAAACCTATAATAAGACTTAATTCACCACAAATCATGGAAAGATAAATGGTAACTTTTTCTGCTCCACTAATTCTTTAGTGCAATGGAAACATGAGTGAGAGTGACGTGATATCACAAACTTATGTAATTTAAGTATCGAATAGTCACCGATTAATCAGGATTTAATCGTATATCGCTACTTGAGTTATTTTATTTTACCGATTTTGATTGCTTTAAATTTATGTCAATTTTCTAATGGTTTTGACTGATTAATCGACCGACTTTTGAATTTTCAAAAAAAATCCAATTTCAAATTTTAGTTTATTTCTCAAATTCTTAATATTGTTTTGGTATTTTGATTGATGATTTGATGAAAGAAAAAAGGTGGACTAGTTAGAGATGAAAAATATAGTGATAATATGTTTCGATTTAAATGAATTGTTATCAGGATATTGACTCCAATATCCATAATTTATTATATTTTCTTAAAAGAAATAATATTTTGTATTTATATAAAGACAATCCTTATTCATATTGAATTGACTAAAAATTCTTAGAATATTTAGCATTTTCCATTAGAAATGAATTATTTTTAGTTATTTTTGAAAGATCTTGAGAGATGAATTTTATTTTTTTTATTCTCAACCATGCAAAATGTGATATCCCCCTTCCCTGATTAATTGTTTAAAACTTTTATTCAATTTGATTTATTTTAAATTAATTAAAATAAAATTGTTTAGTTTCCCGACAAACTGCCTTCCATGTAGAACCCTAATATTCCAGCCTCTCCATTAAGATCTTTGTGATCCTCTGCGAGAATATATCAGATGGTTCCAAATTGTTAAACAAAAAAACATTAAATTTTTTAATAATTAATAAACAAAAAAAAAACATTTGAATTAAATAAAATATTATAAAGAACAAGGATACATACTTGTTTTTATGACCAAGGCCTATAGGTAGTGTCACAACCCCTTCCCTAGAGCGGACCCAACCTTAGAAAGGGGTTCGCGGACTTCTTTAGCTCGAACATTCTATATGTCATACAAATCAAACAAATATGTACAAATATTACATCTTAAATTACAAATTTAGCTAATCACTGAATATCTCTCAAAATATTATGGTTTACAACACAAATCCTAAAAATATGCAAATGATGACTTAAATGTCCAGACCAACCCGAAAAATAACTATGGCACGTGGATCAAATTCTGGTACTACTACTGCAGTGCTGGCGAACTACCTGGATTGTTTGGGAAAATGGGGAGTGAGCTTAAAGAGCTCAGTAAGTAAAACACTCATACTCTCAACATGACCTTACCAACAAAATAAGGATATATATATATATATATATGAAAATAAAATATACTATAATATCATCTCAAGCAACCATCCCACAACAATACAAACATCCATCAAACATGGTTGCTAATTCGGGTCCAGTATAATAGTCGATTGAAACCAATGGGAGAGTACCTCATCACAACTCCCAAGGTTTCCCACCATATCAACTTGCATATATGTGTAAGTGGGTTAAAACCAATGGGAGAGTACCTCATCACAACTCCCAAGGTTTTTCACCTTATCATCCCGCAAAATATCTCATCACATATCGTCTCATCTCCGGCCACTATTATACAAAACCAGGCAGCATAACATAACATCATACATCATCCAATACAATCACATCTCGTATTCAATCCATCAATATCTCATCTCAATAATCATGAATTCAGTTTTCTCATGCTTTCAAAAACTCAATATAATATCTCCACAAATATATATATATAATTATATATGGACTTTCACAACAACCATCAATCAATAAACAATTATGTTAAATGAATCATCGTACATCGTACATTATACTTACCTCTATCCACGTAAAAGTCGTTAATATGTCTATATCCTTGCTAAGAATCTGAAAAAATATAAAATTATGATCAGATCCCTCAATTTGTCAAAAATTATGATTTTACCCCTAAACTTTCTAAATTTTCATTTTTAGCCCCTAAATTTTCCCATCATGTCCATATAGTCATAAAGCTCTCAAATATTACTTATTAACCCCTGAAAATCAGAATTTACAGACTTGCCCTCTTAATTATGCAATTATACAATTAAGTCCAAAACTTTCAAATTCTATCATTTACACCCCCAAAACGGTAATAATCATGTACTGAGCTCCAACGACCTCTAAATCTCTCAATGAATGAGCCGCTGGTCAGCAAATGTCTCAAGGATCACGGTGATGGTGGTGGTGGGGGCTGAAACACGGTGGTTGCGATTGGTTAAACACCGATAACTATCGTATTTTGCTCGTTTCTCAACAATCGAAGGTCTGATTGAGGCAAACGAAGTGTCCAACTTGCGTATCTTGATGAGGGGAATATTCTGATTCGGGAGGTGTCGTACACGCACGACGGCACGTAGGGCGTCGTTACAGCAGCAAGGCAGAGGCGCGTGCGGGCGTATCGCTAGGATTTTCGACGGCGATCCGACATCGTTGAATTTATCTCATCGAGGGGATTCTCCAGATGTGGTCACTATTCAAAAATGGAGATCAGCCGACCTCAAAAAGTCCCTTTCTCTCTCTATCCACACACTTTCTCTCTCAAGGAATACTCCCTCAAATGCTCTCGGTTTCTCTCTCTAAAATCCCCTAGAATTGCTCCCAATAATCTATGGAATTTCTCTCCAAAACTCTCTCTTCAATCTCCTCCTCGATCTTAACAAGAAATAAGATAAAGGCTAATGTTTTGTATTAATATAAATGGCGGTGGTTGTTTGATTGGATTAGAGGTGTGGTGATGGGTTTTGTCTTGTTTTGATAATTAGGAGACATAAAAACATGCTTGGTGTTGATAATAGAGTGTGGGGTGTGTGTTAGGTTTGAATAATAATGCAATAATAATTTAGTAAAAAGAAAAATAATGAAATATTACAATAGTGTGTGTTAAGTTTGAATAATAATGCAATAATAATTTTGTAAAAGAATAAGAATGAAGTATTATAATCTACCATCCTTATAAAATTTCGTCCTCAAAATTTCTCAATCCTCAAATAATTATGGGTATTTCTCCCTTCATATCATGTTCCACTTCCCAAGTCGTCTCTTGAATGGGATGATTAGTCCATATGACCTTCACAAGAGGAATATGTCTGGATCTCAACTCTTGAACCTTTCAATCTACGATCAATACATGTTTTTCTTCATAAGTCGGGCTCTCGCTCAACTCCATCGGTTGACTTTCCAAAATATAAGAAGGGTCTGGTACATACTTCTTCAGCACAGATATATGATACACCTTATGAATCCTTTCCAAATCTAATAGCAATGCCAGACGATATGACATTTTGCCTACTCTTTCCAAAATATCAAAAGGACCAATATAGCGCAGTGTCAACTTTCCCTTCCAGCCAAATCTTAAAACTCCCTTCTAAGGAGAGACTTTCAAAAAAACTTTATCTCCCACTTAGAACTCAAGGTCTTTCATTTTTTTGTCTGCATAACTCTTCTGTTGACTCTCCACCTCTAACAGTCTAGCTCGGATCAGCCTGATCCTCTCAGATGTCATATCTACCAAGTCTTAGCCATGAATCTGTCTATCTTCAACCTCACCCCAACAAATAGGAGTCATACATCTCCTCTCATACAAAACCTCAAACAGAGCCATGCCGATACTAGACTGAAAGCTATTGTTGTAGGCAAACTCGATCAGATGTAAATGCTCATCCCAACTCTCAGTAAATGTCAATACACATGATCTCAGTAAATCTTCTAACGTCTGAATAATCTGCTCCGACTGTCTGTAGGTCTGTGGGTGCAATGCGGTGCTAAAAAAAAATCTTCGATCCCATAATTAGATATTTGTAAATAAATAGATTCAACAATTAATAACAATAGTAGGAATTAAGTCCTCGTGGGATCGATATTTTTATACTACTTGAATGATACGTGCGCTTGCGTTATACGTGTGTGTTTACGCCGATCAAGTTTTTGGCACCTTTGCCGGGGACTTATTTATCTTTCACTATTAGTTTAGAGGTTAGATATCTTTACTTGTATCTAATTTCTTTTTACTTATTTTTTTTTTCTTGTGTTTCAGGTTCTCAGGAACTTCATGAGACGAACCAGAAGCTTTGAACTCCGACCGCTTGACCCAGAATTTGAAAGAACCATCAGATAGTTGAGAAGGGAAAGACAAGAAGGCCAAAAAGCTTTAGTCAACATGGAACCTGAACCTTTGGAGGTTGCACCACCAATTCCCATTCGAGACAGAACCATTCCGGTGGTTGACAGACTCATTTCATGTATTGTACTTCCTCCTTTACCAGCAAATGCAGGTGACATCAAAACATGCATTCAGATGATTCAGCAGTCAGTTCAGTTTGGGGGGAATGCAACTGAAGATCCTAATGCCCACATCAGCAACTTCCTGGAAGTTTGCGGCACTTTTAATTACAACCGAGAAGTTGAAGAAGCAATGAGACTGCATATTTTCCCATACTCCTTGAAAGACAGAGCTAAAGCTTGGCTACATTCACTACCAGCAGGTTCCATCACAACTTGGAACACTTTAGCAACCAAATTTCTTGCAAAGTATTTTCCACCAGCCAAAACTGGAAAGCTGAGGAATGACATCACATCCTTTGTGCAACAAGACTCAGAAACTCTCTACGAAGCTTGGGAAAGATACAAAGATTTGCTCCGGAAATGTCCTCACCATGAGATTCCAAAATGGCTTCAAGTCCAAACCTTCTATAATGGACTTTCTGGAATGATGAGAACCACAATCGATGCTGCTGCTGGAGGAGCTTTAATGGCAAAATGAGAAGATCAAGCCTGGGACCTAATCGAAGAAATGGCCAACAATAATTGGCCAACAGAAAGGAGTATGATCCAAAGAATTGCATGAATTTATGAAAGTGGAGCCAATACAGCAGTCAACACCAAGCTGGATCAGATATGCAAATTCATGGAGACTCTCAGCACTGGATCCACAAGTTCACCATATGGAGGAGCACCAAAACCAAACCAACTTGAAGAGACGGTGAATTATGTCAACAATTTCAACAGACAGGGGAACAATCCATATTCCAACACCTACAACCCAGGGTGGAGGAATCATCCCAATTTTTCATGGAGCAACAATTCAGGACAAAAGAACAATCCACCACCTGGATTCCAACAGCAGAACTATCCACCACCAGGATTTCAACAACAGAACAAAGGCCAGGAACATGAAAAAGAACCAGAAATGAAAGAATGGATTGCAGAGATGTTCAAAAAGCAACAAGCATCATATGATGCTATCTTTCAGAGCCAATCTACTTCCATCAAAGCACTGGAGAATCAAATCGGACAACTGGCCAATGCTCAAAGTTACAGACCGCCAGGTAATCTTCCCAGCAACACAGAACCCAATCCAAGGAACTGAGGGAATGAGCAATGTCATGCCATCATGTTAAAAAGCGGCACTGAAATCAACAAAGATGTTGGAGCCAAAACAACTGCTGAGGAAGTTCCAAAAGAAACAAAGCAACAGATGGAGGAAAAAGAAGCAAAAGGAAAAAGAACAGATCACTCCACCTCCACCTTTTCCTCAGCTTCTTCAGAAAAAACAAACTGGACAAGCAGTTTGCTCATTTTCTGGAGGTGTTCAAAAAGCTTCACATCAACATTCCATTTGCAGAAGCCTTGGAACAAATGCCCAGCTATGTAAAATTCATGAAAGACATTCTTTCACGAAAATGGAGATTGGGAGATTACGAGACAGTAGCATTGACAGAAGAATGCAACGCCATCATTCAGAGGAAGCTTCCCCCAAAGTTGAAAGATCCTGGCAGTTTCACCATTCCTTGCATCATAGGAGAACATAACTTTGGTAGGGCTTTATGTGATTTAGGTGCAAGTGTTAACTTGATGCCTTTTTCTATTTTCAGGAAATTGCAGATTGGAGAAACAATGCCAACTTCAGTCTCTCTACAACTTGCTGATAGAACGCTCGTATTTCCAAGAGGCGTAGTTGAAGATGTGCTGGTCAAGGTTGACAAATTCATTTTCCCAGCAGATTTTATTATCCTTGATATGGAGGAAGATGCAGACGTGCCAATCATCCTCGGGAGACCATTCTTGGCTACAGGTAGAACCATTATTGATGTACAAAAAGGAGAATTAACCATGAGGGTACATGACCAAGAGGTAACATTCAATGTTTTCAAGGCCATGAATTTCCTAGATGATGAAAAGAATGAGGAATGTTTCAGACTTGATGTGATACACAGTACCATTCAGAACTCCAATGCAATGCAAAGTTCTACTGACAAACTTAAAACATGTCAATTGCCTGTGGAGCCTGAAGATAAAGCGTCTTTTGCACTGAAAAAGCCAATTCTTGCACTACAAGCAACAGAAGAGAAAAAGTTCCACCAGCTCAACGAATTGGAGGAATTTCACAATCAGCCTTTTGAGGATGCCAAATTGTACAAAGAAAATGCCAAGAAGAGTCATGATGAGAAGTTAGTGCGCATACAACTGGAACCAGGATAGAAGGTACTGTTAAACAAATCAACGGTGAAATTCTTCCCATGTAAGCCAAAATCACGGTGGTCAGGTCCATTTGTGATCACCAAAGTTTTACCAGATAGAGCCGTTGAGATACATGATCATGACTCCAACAAAACTTTCAAGGTTAAAAACAAGCGTGTTAAGCACTACTGGGAAGAATCGTTTGAGCGACAAAAAGAAAGTGTCACACTTTCAGATCCAGCCTAACGTTCGAGAAGTCACGTCTAGCTGTCAATGGTAAATATAGCACTCGCAGGGAGGCAACCCATGCAATTTGTGTATATATTGTGATCTGGTGTGTTTTATTTTTGTGTGTTTAATTTTTGTAGGTAAAGTAATTTCACGATGGAAGTGTTGGAGATTCTAAGGGTCCCAAGGATCATAAATCAAGCATGAACATGTGTCAATACATTCGAGGAAGTCGCAGAATACTTACATCGATCGGTTAAGCGACACGAAGGCAACAAAAATTGATCTTGCTCGGCAGTGGACTAGTTCGGCAGTTCAGTTTTTGCCTCCAAATTTTGAGCTCCAAGCTTCGTCAAACGATTCCCGGCTCATGGGTAGACTTCCCTATCACCTTCACATGATCCCGTAGTGTGCTAGCACTCCCGATTTTGAAACAAAAACGCGACTTTTCTTCCCATTTTTCTCCCTTGGTTCACGGCAGAACTGCCAAACTAGAAGCAAGAAAATTGCCCACTTTGGGCGTGAAGATGAAGAAGAGTGGAGAGAGAGAAGAGTCAAAAAGTGTGTTGTCTAATTTTGTATTTGATTTTATTAAATCATATACCAAAAATTTGGCTAATAAAAAGTCAAACCTTTAATGCCAACAACCACCACATCACTCAATCACATCAATCAATCAATCACTTGTCACATCACTCAAAGTGACATGATTTGACGCTTGATGTGACTAGCGATTTGACGCTTGATTTGACTTGTGTGCCACACTCGAATTCGAAATGCGAATGAGCTCACAAATAATCCCGGGCTCGAGTTCGCTAATTCCAAATTAACAAATTTTCCGTTGCGTCGTAATTAAATGATTACGCCTAGCGAAATCACTATTCACGTCACTAACGAATTAATTCTAAATTAACTCGTTTACCCGAATTAAAATCTAATTTTAATTCCACATCGAAATCCAATTTCGTTTAATATATCGAATATATTAATTTGCCGATTAATTCCAAATTAATCGTTATCTCTCTTTATTTGATATTTTATCCCAGATAAAATATCTCCGCAATTAATCCCAGATTAATTTTCTCTCTAATCTAATTAATCCTGATTAATTAAAAGTGCGAGTCATACATCATCGGTGAATCTTTGGGAAGCGACCCATGAGATCCCCGGATATGTTGGTAGTAAATTCGGTCGTCAGACTATCCGAACACGTAAGTACCTCGTACTACATTTATACCAATTTACAAGATAAGGTTGGCCTCTAGCAAAGCGTCATGCCTACCCAATTCTCCGGAAATATCCTTACAGGAATAAAGGATCTGTATCAGGCGTAGTATACATAGTATTGTGTATTTCTGTCCAGTATCGGATGATCACATGCGAGGCCTGGGGTTGTACAGTGTCTGCCTCGTACGAAGCATATATCGGATAACAAGCAACTAGTCTCTTTAATATCGGATAATCATGACCAAGTCATATTATCCCGACGGTTGCAACCTTATTTAGAGAACCAGTTTTGTATCCATACGTGATCACCGTCTTGACATCACACCCAACACACTACGATTCTCAATATACCCAGCATTGGCGTACACAGAACCGGTTAAAGTCCTGGACGACTGCAACCAAAGTGTATTGATTGTCGCAAGTATTAGCGGTGCAAGTCTCAGGTTACGACCAAATACACCTACCCTGATTTCGGATTTCCATAGACACATAGTCATACTACCAATGGAATTCCGAGGGGGTCTTATCCAGAGCGAACCTGTTTCCCGTACCATCGGTGAAACACAACCTCCTATTACACTTGCATGAGTATCATATACCCAAATATATGAGAACTATGTCGTTGTGCTCTCACAACGCGCACAAGTGTAATACTAGTCTTTTACGCATTCATCGATGTCCAATCTCGATAATGCTCTGACTATGGATTTTTTAATGATTTATCCTTCGTGGACTGATACTGTCTTATATCATTCTAAATCCAGGAACAAATCACAAGGACCTCCTATCATTTATATATCTAGGTGATCTAATCACAAATGATAAGAGTGCAATCTCCTTTGTCACATAGTTAATTTGTACAACAACACCATGATCTGTACAAATAGTGACGCTATGGGTCATAATTCTCCAACAATCTCCCACTTGGCCTATAGCCAGTCACTCGAGTGTCTTACACCCGAACTATGTACGGTTGGTTCAAATTGCTGAGAAAAGGCTTTCGTCAGCGGATTTTCATGATTATCATCTGATGCGATTTATTCGATCATCACATCACCACGATGTATGATCCGAACGAATCAGATGAATAGTCGAAGTATGTATCTGGATCGTTGATGAGACCATTAATTCTTTAGCATGTGCTGACGCCTAGCTCAGCTGCTAACAGAACTATATCTAATCTAATTAGATTTGTTTATCGACCCAGAAGGCTTCCATTGCTGCCTCAGCTGCAGCAATAACCCACATTTGTTGTTTATTCGGTAAAAGTATCTTGCTTGGAAGATTTCCAGCTCACTGTTCCGTTATTCAAACTGTATAGTATCGTTTGCGACTTATAGTCGTCTTTATCGGTTTAGGAAACTTGCAGTAGTGATCCTAGTCACTTCAAGTTCTCATTCTCCACAGATTAAGACAGCATCCTTAGTTCTCTAAGATACTAACGGATGTTCTTAACATCAATCCAGTGACTATCACTCGGATTGGCCTGTTTGTGAATCCATATGCTCAAAGCGTATGAGACACCAGGTTATGTACATTTTTCAATGTACGAGTTCTCGAAGAGTTTTCGAAAGCCAAGCTTTCACCGATAGTTATTTTATGGGAATATCATTTCCAAGAAATGACATATTTTATCATTATTTATAAGACAGTATTTTCAGTGCGCTCCCACTAACCCTCTTATATACACAAGAATCATTTCATTTTGAAAATAAATCATAAACTATTATGATTACATCAAAACGATAATTCCAAGAACCTATGCTTGCTTCAATCCAAACATGGATTGAATAACCTGCAAACCTTGTTTGCTAGTTTTGATATGACAAAACCGACAGGATGTTATAAACATCCTCTAATAGGTTTCCTTTTCAGGAAAGCGATTTTCCCGTATAGCTGACATATTTCATCAATGAAACATGCAGCGTTAGCAAGCATTATCCAAATGGATTTACCGTGGCAACAGGTAAAAGGTTGAATCGTAATCAACACAATGTTGATAACGATACCTTTATGCTAAAAGCCTAGCTTTATATGTTGGTATGTTTCCATCCATGTATGTCTTCATTGAAGACTTATATATTACCAATAGGCACAATGCCTTGCGGTAAATCAACTAGTATCCAAACAGGTTGATATAATTGGAATCCATTTCGGACTTATGGCACTTTGCCATAATAGGGAGTCGATACCTTGTATCACTTCCTCATACGTAGTCAGTTCGTATACCTCAAAAGATTGACATCTTTACGAGGTGAGATCAGAAACCCATACCCCATGTTGTTTTCTGACTCTATTCGACCTACGTGGTTCTTGTGTATTTAAAGATTATTGGTAATAGTTTCATCCTTGATGAACTATTGATGTTCCATTAAGATTCGGTGCCTTGAACAGTATTACTCCGATTTTCATCGAGTTATACTATCCTCTCACTTACCACTGCATATCGGTATTCCTCTTAGAAAAACCGCATGGCGAGCAACAATCTAATTGTTCTCTTGTGAGTTGTATAAGTACAATACTTATGGTATCCCTAGGATAACCTACAATTGGCATTTATCCAATTTGGGTTCTAGTTTGGTATCATCCAAACATATGCCAATCATATCCAAATATTCAGGAATGAGAAACCCGGTTTCTTTCTCGTTCATATCTAATATGAAATCTGTCAAACAGATTTTTATGGAACCTTATTCTAAATAAGTTCTGCACTGTTTACGCTTATCCGTTGAAGGAAATGGTAGCTCAGAACGACTCATGGTTAACCTTAATCATGTCTAACATAATTTGGTTTATCCTGTTCGGACACACCGTCAACTTGATGTGTTCCGGGAGGAGTCCTCTTTTGAAAGAATACTTTACTCTTTCAAGCATATTAGAAACTTATTGCCTAATTATTTTCATTACGGTCTTACCGTGACGATATAATATTATAGACGATCTGTTTGTCTATTTCATGTCGAAACTTTAAAAGTTTCAGATTTGTGTTCTTCAAAAGAAACACATAACCATAACGCGATGCCACATCCGTATAGGTCACGAAATATTCATATCTGCCTCTAGCCTAGCTAGACATGAGCCCACTTGCTTCACTATGAACTAGGGCTAACAGATCAGTGGCATTTACACTTTTACCAAGTAAATAGTGTTTTAGGTACTTTGCCCAATAAACTAGATTCATAGACTTTATTTGATTAGAATCAAATTAAGCCTAGTACCCACTCTCCGAAAGAGTGGATATACGATTCTTGTTTAATCGTGTCCCAGACAACGATGCCACAATTAGTTTCTTATGATCAAATCAATTTGAACTATTTGTTTGTCATGTTATATATTTGAGATTTATTTATATTCACAATATAAATGCTGTTATTCACATCTAATGTGTTTATCTCAATATCATCTTTATATAATAAAACACTTTAGTGTTCTAGAATATAAAGGTTCACCCACAGTGGGTTAAATACTGATATAGAGATAATGTATCTAGTCAAACTAGTTACATTATAACAGTTTCCAAATTTAGGTACACACCCGAAGGGTAGTTCCTAAACTTAGGTATCTACGGTTAAAACAGCGACTTTCGTCCCGTTTACAATTCGCAGATTAAATCTCAATTGAAGTCAGTATCCTGTTCAAAACAGATTCTAGACATCAATGTCTATATATATATATATATCACACTAAGTATCTAAAATCCAATTTTAATATTAGTAGTGAATATATTTATGACAAACATATTTGAAGTCGGAGCCTTGCTCGTCTTCAATTCCTTCATGTCTGCTTTGTCCAAACGGCAGTCACGCTTCCGCGATCCCGTTTGCCACATTTAAGTAGACATTTTGGGATATGTCCTTTATCTTCCCAAAAGATTATAACGATTTTGCCTTTGCCCTTTTTTCACATTCCAGTAGCCTTTGGCCAAGCCTCGGGTTTCTAGAATATCAAAGTAAGATGCGCCTTGCGCTACTTGCCTAATTGCAAAATTTGACTTTGTCTCCTTGAGAATAGTCATTAACTCTCCAAGAGTTTACTATTGCAATTTTAGTACTTCTAAAATCTAAACATAGATTTATGAAGATCCTTCAATTTCATTATCATACTTTAAGGATCTAATCCTTAGTTCTGATTAAGAAATTAAGGAGTCTACTGCGGTAAGTATAATGGATTAAGCACTAAAGTTATCATCACATAATCTTCCAAAGATTATGCTCTACTATTTGCTTAACTCCGGGCTTAGGCTTAATATGTTATTTTATCAAATAAAGTAACTTATTAGCTTTTCCAGGACCATCCTAAAAATTATTCCCAATTTGAAAATTAAACATTTAAACACATTTTCCCTAGGATTATGTATTAAACGTCAATCTTTCAATTTATATCTTGATTCTAATAGTCCAACTATTTAATCAACGATTTAGGTACTATTTATTATAATGATTACAATAGTCCAACTATTTAATCACTATAATTTAATAGATTAAAATCAATTATATTGATTACTATAATCCAATTATAAAATCAACTATAAATGAATAGTTTGAATATAGTCCAACTATTAATTAAAACAACATTTAAATATTAGTCCAACTAACATTTAATTTATTTGACAAATGATATTTATTTGAGCGCGTATGGCAAGTAATTAAACGAATATTGCAAATTCAATTCTTGCCTCCCACTATTTTTCGGCGCGCCTCTAACCCTCTGTCGAGTACTCGGGAAACCGCGTTTCCTAGTTGACTAGGATCCCGTTAAATATCACACAATCTTGACTTTGGCCAACAAATTGTATGATAATTAACTAGGTAGATCTCTAAGATCGATTGGATCCAATCCAATTCCTAGATCCGGTAGGGGGACATCCAAGTCAGAAACATATATCTTATATATGCCAATACATCCAATGTATTACCTAACCTTTTTCCTCTGAACCAACTAAGCCTTGGCTTTGGCACAACAAACTTAGTGATCCCAGTTAAACGCGACCCATTGACCATGGAAAGCTTCGTAATCAATGTTGATGGACAAGAAGTGGTCTTGACTTTGGCCAACAAACCACAACTTGGACAAGACACTGACATGTAACAAAGCCTTCGTGATTCAAACACATCCTCGACGGACAAAGGCCTTGACTTTGGCCAACAAACAAATTCCGTCTTAGATCCTGAGTGAGAATCACTCAATGGAAAGAAAAACACTTAATATTTTGCGAGGGTTTTTCGAGTGCAAATTGGCAACCAATTTATTATCTTTGTTAAGGTCTCATCATCATACACCCTTAAACATGCATTCTAAACACATAATAAAGCGCATATGATAAAATAATAATGATATGCGTATGTATACTTTACACATTGATCCTAGATCAAATCACTCCCTTTCTCTCTCCAGCTAGCACATGTATTTACTTCTACCCGTTACACTACACTTCTAAAGAAACCTCATTAACATTGAGGGGAATAGGTGAGAAGAGAATACAAAGAATAAGGAGGTAATAAGGCTGGACACGCAGGTCCAATTTAATAAATCAAATTTATTACAACAATTTCTAAAATTGTCCCACCCATCTAATATCCATCCGATATACATTATTCATGCATCGCAACCTTGTATTCACACAAGCATGTTATCAATCAATCTAACCAAATTAATTAATCTGATAATTAGTGATCATCCAATGTTCAAACAACGATTTGATTTTGCTCGAGTCAAACTCGTTTTGCGAATAAGTATTCAAAGTACGAATTCTCGAATTAAATTAAACTACATAATTAAATCCAATTTAATATGCATTCAATTCTAATTCGCTATTTAATTCCAAATTAAATATTACACTTTATTAATAAACCTTTACGACTTAAATTCCAAATTTAATCGCAATGGGTCACAAAGCCCGATTAATATCCAATATTAATTTAATTAAAGTCCAATGGGCTTTTAATTAATTTCTTGAGGCGTAGACTTTTGGTCAACTCGGGTCAAACCGAATAACCAAAATCCAATCCGGGAGTTACCCCATAAGCCTAGAAATCAATCTTGGCCCATTAGGCCCAATTAAACTTTAAAGGTCCATTAAGTCGCATTTGGGCTTTATGGAAGCGGTTTTGGGCCCAATTGGATCCAATCCAATTTGCCTTAACCCAAATTTGTACAACAAAGCCCAATAAGCCCATTTACAACATTTCAAGCCCAATTTCTAAAATTAGTCCAATTAACTAAATTACTAAAATCCAATTTTACAATTTAATTAATCAAAGTGCATTAACATAATTAATCACCCAAATCATTATTTCCAAAACATAAATTAGGCTAATTAATCATGCTTATCTACATCAATTAGTGTCCAACACAAATTAATCAAAAATCAAACCCAATCATGCTCTTATGCTCTCGGCAATTTGGGGTAATTTTTGTCCGATTCGGTTTCAATCCAATTAAATTCCACAATCGACATTAAATCATATTCCCGAATGATTTCCAACACATCCAATTGTCAAAAATCAAAAATCCCAAGACATTTTAGGGCATCACATTTTCGGCCATGACCAAAATATTGGGGAAATTTGTTCCAAACATAATTTCAAAGAATTGATCCAATCAATCATCAATTAAACATACTTTAAGCATTCTAAATCATCCAATTTCATTAATCATGCTCAAAATCAAGTTTGCCCAATTTTAAGCCCTAAATAATTTTCATGCTTTTAACCAAGCTCTGATACCATTGTTGGAGATTCTAAGGGTCCCAAGGATCATAAATCAAGCATGAACATGTGTGAATACATTCGAGGAAGTCACAGAATACTTACATCGATCGGTTAAGCGACACAGAGGCAACAAAAATTGATCTTGCTCGGCAGTGGACTAGTTCGACAGTTCAATTTTTGAGCTCACTGGTTTCGGTTTTTGCCTCCAAATTTTGAGCTCCAAGCTTCGTCAAACGATTCCCGGCTCATGGGTAGACTTCCCTATCACCTTCGCATGATCCCGTAGTGTGCTAGCACTCCCGATTTTGCCACAAAATCGCGACTTTTCTTCCCATTTTTCTCCTTTGGTTCACTGCAGAACTGCCAAACCAGAAGCAAGAAAATTGCCCACTTTGGGCGTGAAGATGAAGAAGAGTGGAGATAGAGAAGAGTAAAAAGTGTGTTGTCTAATTTTGTATTTGATTTTATTAAATCATATACCAAAAATTTGGCTAATAAAAAGTCAAACTTTTAATGCCAACAACCACCACATCACTCAATCACATCAATCAATCAATCACTTGTCACATCACTCAAAGTGACATGCTTTGACGCTTGATGTGACTAGCGATTTGACGCTTAATTTGACTTGCATGCCGCACTCGAATTCGAAATGCGAATGCGCTCGCAAATAATCCTGGGCTCGAGTTCGCTAATTCTAAATTAACGAATTTTCCGTTGCGTCGTAATTAAATGATTACGCCTAGCGAAATCACTATTCACGTCACTAACGAATTAATTCTAAATTAACTCGTTTGCCCGAATTAAAATCTAATTTTAATTCCGCGTCAAAATCCAATTTCGTTTAATATATCGAATATATTAATTTACCGATTAATTCCAAATTAATCGTTATCTCTCTTTAATTGATATTTTATCCCAGATAAAATATCTCCGTAATTAATCCCATGTTAATTTTCTCTCTCATCTAATTAATCCCAGATTAATTAAAAGTGCGAGTCATACGTCATCGGTGAATCTTTGGGAAGCGACCCATGAGATCCCCGGATATGTTGGCAGTAAATTCGGTCGTCGGACTATCCGAACACGTAAGTACCTCGTACTACGTTTATAACGATTTACAAGACAAGGTTGGCCTCTAGCAAAGCGCCATGCCTACCCAATTCTCCGGAAATATCCTTACAGGAATAAAGGATCTGTATCAGACGTAGTATACGTAGTATTGCGTATTTCTGTCCAGTATCGGATGATCACATGCGAGGCCTGGGGCTGGTACAATGTCTGCCCCGTACGAAGCATATATCGGATAACAAGCAACTAGTCTCTTTAATATCGGATAATCATGACCAAGTCATATTATCCCGACGGTTGCAACCTTATTTAGAGAACCAATTCTGTATCCCTGCGCGATCATCAACTCCATATGACTGGAGTGACACTTCCGTCTTGACATCACACCCAACACACTACGATTCTCAATATACCCAGCATTGGCGTACACAGAACCGGTTAAAGTCCTGGGCGACCGCAACCAAAGTATATTGATTGTCGCAAGTATTAGCGGTGCAAGTCTCAGGTTAAGACCAAATACACCTACCCTGATTTCAGATTTCCATAGACACATAGTCATACTACCAATGGAATTCTGAGCGGGTCTTATCCAGAGCGAAGTTGTTTCCCGTACCATCAGTGAAACACAACCTCCTATTACACTTGCATGAGTATCCTATACCCAAATATATGAGAATTATGTTGTTGTGCTCTCACAACGCGCACAAGTGTAATACTAGTCTTTTACGCATTCATCGATGTCCAATCTCGATAATGCTCTGACTAGGGATTTTTTAATGATTTATCCTTTGTAGACTGATACTGTCTCATATCATTCTCAATCCAGGAAAAAATCACAGGGACCTCCTACCATTTATATATCTAGGTGATCTAATCACAAATGATAAGAATGCAATCTCATTTGTCACATAGTTAATTTGTACAACAACACCATGATCTGTACAAATAGTGACGCTACGGGTCATAATTGTCCAACAAGAAGAAGCTCTCACAAATCTTCGCAAGCAATTTCCTTATTTCCCTCAAAAATATCTGATGAAAGTCTTCAAAGCTCGCTTGGAACGGATGAGACTACTGAGTATCAAAGGTATTCCTACTGATATTCGTTGGATTATTGAAGCACGGGTCTGATTGGCAGGTGAGTCTTCTGACTCTTTTATTTCACATCTGCCTGGTTTAGGAAGGAGCACTTATGCTAAAAAGAGAAGAACCAAAAGAATGTGTGTTTGTTATAAATGTGCTCGTATGTTTTGTGATACTCGTTGTCGTTCTTTAGGAATTGTGTCTGATAACCGCGAAGATAAGATTAATTTCATTAGGGATGGCTTGAGTAAGGAGTCTTTGGATGATATATCTAAAACTCTTGAGACGCATTCCAGTGGATATGTGTATCACGAAATTCGTGTGTTATATGCACAATTTCAAAAAGAAAGACAACAATTAAGTCTTGGGAATCTGACTCAAAAAGACCCTGTTTGCCAATTTATAAGAAAATTAGATGGGAAGCTTGTCCCTGACGCATAGACGTCAATCAAGCCGCTACTTTTCTTGTACATATTATATCTCCTTGTCTTTTCCTGATAATTGTGATTTGTTTTGTTGTTTTCTTTTATTTTCTCCGACAGGATCCAGACCTTTTTGACTATTACGATTTATTTTACTATTAACTAATAATTGTCATTTGGCAGGTACTAGTGCTATTATTTTACTCACCCTTTTCAGGTATTATAAATTCAACTCATCATTGCACTTTTGAAGACATCCAGAGTAAAACATGGAAGCCACTTCAAGAAGATGAGTTGAAAACATCTGTGTGTTTTGCGGTACTAGTGTTGGTGTTAAGCCACAATACGTAGAAGCAGCACATGAATTGGGTCGAGTCTTAGCTGCAAGGAATATGTACTTCGTATATGGCGGAGGCAATCTTGGACTAATGGGGATCGTTTCAAAGGCCGTTCAGGAAGGTGGCAGTCACGTTTTGGGAATCATCCCAAAACCCTTGGCAGAGGCAAATCTTATTGAACCATCAAACGGAGAGGAACTGATCGTGTCAGGTATGTCTGAACGATTGGTAGAAATGATTAACCGTGCTGATGCTTTTATTGCTTTGCCAGGTGGCTTCGACACATTGGAGGAAATTTTTATAGTGTTATCTTGGGCGAACCTGAACATACACCAGAAACCGCTTGGATCGTACAACGTTGAAGGATTTTATGATTTTATTTGTATGTTTCTTGATGGTGCCCGGAGAAATGGGTTCGTGTCAAAACCTATGAAAGAACTCCTCTATACTGCCAGAACTGCTTCGGATCTAATAGACCAACTCTTAGCCTATGAACCACAAGTTGACCCTATCCTTTCAAAGATAAATTGGTCCGATGACGATCGTGGTAAGAGGCGTCAGATTAATCTGGATCTTAACCTTTAATATCCTGTAGAATTTCAGCTAACCAGGTATTATCCTCTAAACTATTCTTCTACTGTTTAAGACATTGGGGACAATGTCTCATTTAGGTTTGGGGGAGGGAATTAGTTGATCAGTACCTTGTTTTTAGTTTGTGTGTTTTTTTTATTTTTAGGCCAAAATTTTTCGAAAAATACAAAAAAAAAATTGAAAATTTTTCAAAAATTACAAAAATATTTTACGTTTTTGTGTTTTTATTTTGACTAAAAATGTGAAATTGGTAAGAGATAGCTGAGTAAGGAGTTTCCACTCTTGAGACGTATCTCAAAACTAATTCGGAACAAGTTAATTTTTTTTTATTTCCTTTTGAATTATTTAATTTGTGAATTCTCCATAATACTGACTAAAATAGATCTTTATATGCTCAGTTAACATGTATTATCAACATGCATAGTAACATACGGACATGAGCTATAATTGAAAAGTTGGTAATATTCAGTGCTCTAGTTTAATTGGAGGCAGCATCTCAAAAAGTGATGGAGTAAAAAAAAAAAAGTCTGAGATCTGAGTTATTAAGTCTGTAAGGGTGTTTTAACACCTAGTGCCCTAAAGCTAACTGGTTGGGAGTCACTGGCCCAAAGCTCGCTACATGGATCAAAGATGCTGCAAAAATATATATATCTGAAGTCTGAGTAATTAAGTTTGTAGGGGTGTCTTAACACCTGGTGCCCTAAAGCCAACTGGTTTGGGAGCCACCGACCCAACACTCGCTACATAGATTGAAGATATTGTATATAAATAAAAAAAATCAAAAATCAAAGAAAAAAAATCAGAAAATTATTCCATTGCTGCAAAAAGGTGTGAATTCTGATAAAACTTTAGGACAAAAATATTACTCTCTTATCAACTGCATTTGTGACTGTTGTGGGCAAAAATGAGTCGATTAATATTTTTTCGGCTGTGCATATGGAGATTGGTAAATATAATCGGAGAATTTACTTATTCAATAATTTAGAAAGAAAGAAAACAACTAGTAACTTGGAGTAGAAGTTTCACCTGATTAGTCACTAACTTCTTTATTCTCTTTTCTCGTGTTTTTTTTTTTTTGCTTTTGTGTGCATTAGTTTCACTACCTTTTTACTTTTGTAAAACATTTGTGGGTATCGTTGCTGTAAGCCCTCACGAGATTATAACTCGTCCACTAGGGACACTTAGGGTGTTAAAGGCTTGTTGCATACGCTAAATGCAACCGTGATCCCTACGAAAGTGGCTTAGTTTAATTTTAATTGTTTCTTGTATTTTATTTTGTTGTTTTGCTCGAGGACTAGCAAAATGTTAGGTTTGGGGGTGTGATGAGCGGAAAATATATCAATATTTACCGCCCATTTTACTTAATATTTTGTTTAGTTTCGCGGGTTTGATGAACGTTTTGATGTGTTTTAGTTTATTTTGCAGATAAAATAATATTGGGACACAATAAAATCATTTAGGATGAAATGTGGGTCAAATAAGGGTAAAACTTGGACTTGACATATTAATTTTGGAGATTGGAAACTTGAAATGGCATTTTAACGAAGTGCAGTTTTGGAAATTCCAATTTTGCGCATATGTCGTATTTTGGGCATAACTGTTTACTCCGATGTCGGATTGAGCTGATTCAAGTTCCAGATTAAAGAAGACTCAAAGATCTACAATTCTGAAGATTGCATGCCCGAAATTGATGAACCATCTAGAAGTGTGTTGTGTGTAATTATTAAAGTCATTTTCAAAGCAAAAAATAAATTAATAAATAAATAATAAAAATTATCAAATCACCACCAAATATGATAAGCAATTAGTGGAGCAATTAATGGAGCAATTAATAATGGATTTGGTGGATGATTTAATGGAGGCAAAATTTTGCCTATAAATACCAAGCCATTTCATTTGTAAATTCATACTTTCTTCTAAGGAATTCCTTAAGAATACTAAGAAGATTGTATCTTGTTTTTTTATTTACAGCTTTCAGTAATTAATTTCCGCTTTCGTACTTTCTTTTCTTTACTTTTCAGTTTTTACTTTCCGCAATTTACTTTTACGCACAATACTTTTCTTTCTTTAATTTTCAATTTTTACTTTTCAGTAATGAGGAGGTAACTCCCCTTTGCTGGGGTAAAAGGTAAAACTTTTATTACTAATATTTAGATTAATCTCCCTTAATTATAATATATAAACTAGTTAAAACCTGACTTAACGAGGATACCGCTATATTGGTCGGTTGGTAATTATTTAAATTGGTTTTAACCTGACTAAACTGGATACCGCCTGATTGGTCGGTTGGTAGTTAATTATTAATTTGACTTAATCTGGATACCGCCTATATGGCTGGTTGGTAATTATCATGCAAAGTTAATATATTATATTAAGGGAGATATCTAAAATAGAAGTAATAAAAGTGAATCCTTTTACCTCAGCATTTTCTTTTATTGTACTTTTACTTTATTTACTTTTCAGCAATTTACTTTCAGTATTTACTTTTCAGCAATTTACTTTTCAGCAATTTACTTTCAGTATTTACTTTTCAGTAATTTACTTTTCAGCATTTTACTTTTCAGCATTTAATTTTCAGTATTTAATTTCAGCATTTTACTTTCCGTCATTTACTTTTCAGCAATTTACTTTTCAGCATTTTACTTTATGTCTTTTATTTTATTTAAGTTTTTACTACCCGTAAATATGTGTCGTAACTAAGCCAGTTATCTGGGGTTGTGATGAATTCTAATATCACCGGTTTATAAGGGGTTATTTTATAGTTTGGGTAATTTAAAGGTTTACTTATTAAGTCTTAAGTTTAATGCTTATTGTTGTATGATCAACAATAAGATTGATGTGGTAAATCTAAAATAAACTTGACAAAGGAATTTTAGGTTTCAGCCTTAGACTTAATAGACCACGATCTTCCTTGAGGATAGATAACCCTTTAATAGATTTCCTTACAGGATATACATATACCTGTCGGGCGGGGGTAGCCATAATTGGAACTTAAACTTAATGAATCCAGGTAATTTGGTTGACATAGACATATGGTTCAATTGGGTTAAACTGGGTATTTGTGTCTGACCATCGACATAGACTTTTGCATAATTTAGTGTTCCAGGTTAGTAAACCGATTTATTACACAACCATGAAATAACCACTTCATCTTTTAAAAGATATTAGAAAGATTCACAACCCTAGATAGTTTCCTAATATTGAATTTTCTTAAACTTACTTTCGTGCAATTTTATTTACTTGTTTTTAAATTTAGAATCATTACCATTTCAAATCAATCAAACAACCTGTTAGATACTAGTAACCATTTGACCTCATAAAATTAATAGATTAGGTATTAAGTCCTCGTGGGATCGATACTTTTTATACTACTTGAACGATACGTGCGTTTGCGTTATACGCGTGTGATTACGCACTGGTAAAGTTTTTCTCGGCTACCAGCCCAATCCGCTATGTAGAGAAAAAAATTACAGCGAATGGTCAAGACCTATGGTGGCAACTCCACCGACTCAAGTACCTCTAGACTGCAAGAACTCAAGGAACTCCTCAAGCCCGTATCCCACAGTTTTCTTCAGAACCTCTGAAGTCTCTGAACCTTTAAACACCGGAACTCCGACTACCAATCTTCCTTCTAAAGAACTCTGAAGGATTAGAACGTTGGGTTGGGTTGTGTTGATGTAAATGAAAGAAAGGTTTCACAAAAATATAGAAGACAGGATAAGCAATGAGTCTTCAAGGTGAAATCAAGAAGGTTGAAAGCTATCAATGTTTTTTGCTCAAAGGAATTATGTTTCAGTGCTTGGGGAAGGTGGCTACATGTTCTATTTATAGGTAGGGTGAAAAGCTAGGGTTTTTCAAAGGCAAAAGGCTGAAAAATGCATTCAGATCGCAGTCATGTTCGAATGTTCACTCAAACGCTACACGAACGCGCGCCTATTAGAAAGACTTGTTCGAACGCCACTCTAACGCACCACGAACGAATGCTCTCTAGAATGTCCCCGTTCGAACCCAACAAGAACATGACTCGAACATTTGCTCTATGGAATGATCCCGTTCGAACCCAACAACGAACGTGACACTAATGCCTTTCGTTCGAATGCTGAAGCGAACGTGCCACTAACGAAATTGCTCCAGCATTGCGAAAAACCAATCCAATTGCACCAAATTCTTCAAGACTTGTTACAACTCAATTGAACTTGTTTTTTCACGGGCATTGCCAATAAAAATGGAACAAATAATCTCCCCATTTGACATTCCGTGAAAAAACACTACCTAATACAAAGACTACATTAATAGACCAAAAAAAAAATATTCAACTGTCAACCATCAAAACAGTGACTTATTACATTAGGACTCGATCTTATACCTAACCAATTAGTCTTGAAATCAATGCCACCTTAGCAATAAACCTACTTACTTGAAACATCCACAAACAATAATATACCGTGAAAATAATTGGGATTATCAAGTATAACATAAAACATGTATAAAACTCATGCATGTACAGGTAGATATCCTTCTCCCCCTTAATCACGACTCTCCTTAAAACAGAGATATCAAATGGATATTCTACGCTACTACTCCCCCTTAATCCACTCTCCCACTTTTTGTCACGAAATGACAAAGTATGAAAGAACCAGGATAAACAACATGAGATAACGCATGGAAGAGTATATGCAAACAGAACTTACTCCCCCTCACTAACAGGCCCACACAGTTGGCTTAAAATCATATGGGAAGTAAACACTCATAGAGATGCAACACAAATGGTATGCAATAACAAAGAGCACACACAAGCACACAATGAGGTAAATTTTTTTATCAAGAACTGATGGAAATGACACTTCAAGTAAATACAATGATACCCAGTCAGTAATAAGCTATTTATGACATGAAATAATATGCATCATTTTAAAATTAGCTAAATATAACACTTATGCATATGACATAAACACCAAAGTATAACAAGCACTTATGTGAAAAATAAGTTCACAACGAGGCAAGGCTTAAGACCTTATTTTATGAGGTAGACAGAGCCAAATAAATCAATCTCTTAACAAATAAAGTCCACAAAATAGGTGTTCAAACCCAGAACCACTAGGACTTGAAAATAAGCAACATTGGTTGCATGCTATGTTATTTTCCCATAACAATCATGAGCTCATAAATAACAACTTTTTCGTGTGAAGGGTTTTTGCTCTTATCTTTTGAATTGGGCCCATTGGCGTTTTGCACTTGAGTCTCATGTAAATTTTTTTAAATTTCTTTTTGCTTTTATAAAGGGATAACAAGGTCATCTAGTCAAAGGTCACACTATTTTAGTGAACAAGGTATGGTAGAAGTTAGATTGCTAGTCCAAAAACTCATACATGCAACCAAGCCTTGACAAAATAAAGTCGTGTATGTGATGTGCAAACACAAGATATACCAAGAGTTTTTATCACACACACATATGCATATAGAGCATCAAGAAAAATAAAAGTATATTATACATGCATAACTATATATCCTACATACCGAGATCACATGAACATATTTTTCATGCTCAAACAAGCCATAAAAATATTTTTGACCTTTTTCAAATTATATCTATATATATATATTTGATTTTTCGCTTTTAACACGCACACAAAAAACTAAAAACACAACATGGCTTGTCAATATCCAATGGTACGTGGAGTTGTATCCCGAGTACAGATCATACTACCGTCTATTCGGAATCGGCTATGAAATTTATGTTCGGGTTTCCATCCTATATACCAAGGGACATATATCAAAACAAGACACACACACTAATATGCATTGAAAGAAAAGAATTAAACGTGCAAAAATATAAAACACACGCACACACACATATGCAATAGGAAAATAAATGCAACTTCTCAGTAGAGTTACACCTAAGTGCACTCTTATCATGCCTACAAGGATCAAGGTAGACATAAGTAGATGGGAAGTCATGTCGCTCCCTCACCCAAACCTTTCTAGGAACCTCTTCCACATGAGTATTCCTAGTCAACAAAGCAAGTTTCTCAATAAGAAATTGTGTATGTTTTTTTAGTACAGAAACTTGAGAAACTAGATTTGAAGAATCAAATCTAGGAGACACACTCTTAGGTCTATTCTTTTGTTTGTGCAACATGAAGCACTTAGGCCTAATGTGTCCTGCCTTGCCACAGTGATGGCATACAGGCATAAACCTCATATGAGAGCGAGGTTTACCCACTGCACCTCTATATCGAGGTTGGGTTACAGGAAGAGGAACAAACGGTGGAATCATATGACTACACTCAACAGGCTTCTTGCCTAAGTCATGTTTAGGAGGGACATACACAAGTTTAGATGATGAAGCCTTATCACAAATAGGCTCAACAATACATAACATACGGTCCACTTTTTTATTCCCACTAGAAAATACAGACAACTGGTTCTAGCATCTTCAAGTTCAGTTTCTAATATTTGGACCCTATCAATTAGGCCTTTATTCCTCTCCTCCAAGTCATCAATCATCAAGAGGCTCTGCTCAAATTTGGCTTGAGCTTCATTCTTTTCTAGCTCTACTTCCTTCAGCCTCTTATTGACCTCAATATTAGTCTTCTTAATAGCCAAACTCTCATTAAACAGTTCAACATAAGCTACCTAAAGACTATCCTCATCTACAGACTCATTGAGAGAGACTTCTGAATCAACATCATTAACAACATTATCTTTCTCTTCTGACACACTTGCAATAAAGGGCATATAATTGCTCTTGTCTTTAGGAGACTCATCAGAAGTATAGCCACCTTATGAATCATTAAGAGTGGCCGCCATGGCCTTCTTGCATTTAGCCCTAGGGTATGTGGGACACTCACATCTAACATTCCCATATCCTTCATATTCATGGAACTGGATGCTATGGGGTCTACTGCCCCTATCCTATATAGACTCACTCCTGTTATGTCTGCTCTCTCTAGGCCTATCCTCCATATCCCTGTCAATAATATGGCCACTCTTCTTCAGCTTAAGAAATTTCGTAAAATTCTTTGCAAACAAGGCCAAATCATGATCCGTAAGGGTATCCTCATCACTAGGCAAACCATGAACAACTTCCTTCACGATCTTCATCGTTATATTTTTGGGCTTTTGATACCCAGGAAGTTTCTTCTCGTAAACCTGTAATTTTCCTACAAGGTCTTCTAACTTAAGCTGATCGAGATCATTGTTTTCTTTGATGGCGGTGATCTTGGGTAGGAATTTATAAGGACGGGATCTAAGGATTTTCTTAACTATCATACTAGTAGGAATAGTCTCTCCTAGGTTAAAGCTTGAGTTAACGATATCTTTAATCTCGGTATAAAACTCATCAAAGGTCTCATCATCCTTCATTCTAGCGACCTCAAATCTAGTAGCAAGATTCTTGAGTCTATTATTTTTAATAGACAATGTGCTCTCATGTACAGTCTGTAGGATGTCCCAAGCATCCTTGGCTATTTCACACATTGAGATTCTCCTAAACTCAGTAGAACACACAGCACCATATATGACATTAATTGCCTTGCTGTTCCTATTGCTAGCATCAAATTCGTCTTTTATCTTAAGGGGAAGAGACCCCATCAACTATAACAACGGGAGGTTTCTCATGTGTTCTACTGTCATCCAGACCTTCTCATCTAAGAACTTAAGGAACGCTCTCATGCGAACCTTCCAATGTAAATATTCTGTGCCATCAAAAAATGGCGGACAATTTAAGGGTTTACTATGTTCCATAACTAATGGGTCAAGGATCGAGTTCAGGCTCTGATACCAATTGAAATTTTGTGTTTATCCTAAGTTCTGACCCTATGCGGAATTAAACACAATAATCAAGACAAGTTCTGATTACTGTAACTATAGAATTCTAAAAGTCAACTACAATATCAACCAATTTAAAACAAAAAGGAATATTAATTCAATGCAAAATATAAATGCAGAAAATAAATAAACATCACACAAAATCAATATAATATTTTGTTGACGCAGTGGAAAACTCGTGCGAGTAAAAAACCACTATAGGTATCTCGGTTACCAGCCTAATCCACTATGTAGAGAAAAATTTACAGCGATGGTCAAGACCTATGGTGGCAACTCCACCGACTCAAGTACCTTTAGACTGTAAGAACTCAAGGAACTCCTCAAGCCCGTATCCCACGGTTTTCTTCAGAACCTCTGAAGTCTCTGAGTAGATTGACTATGCACCTTTAAACGCCGGAACTCAGACTACCAATCTTCCTCCTAAAGAACTCTGAAGGATTAGAAAGTTGGGTTTGGTTGTGTTGATGGTAAATCAAAGAAAGGTTTCACCAAACATATAGAAGATAGGATAAGCAAGGAGTCTTCAAGGTGAAATCAAGAAGGTTGAAAGCTATCAATGTTTTTTGCTCAAAGAAATTGTGTTTCAACGCTTGGGGAATGTGGCTACATGTTCTATTTGTAGGTAGGGTAAAAAGCTAGGGTTTTTTCAAAGGCAAAAGACTGAAAAACGTGTTTAGATCGCAGTTGTGTTTGAACGTTTACTCAAACGCTACACGAACACGAGCCTACTGGAAAGACTCGTTCGAACGCCACTCGTGTTAGGGTTGGTGCTCTGAGCGCCAATTTCTTATGTATTTCCCTGTAAATACTCTTGTATATATATTTTATTAATGAATAAAATAGACAGTTTCTTTAATATAAATTCTTTTATTATATGGTAAAGACGTAAATGACCTTAGAGTGATTGGTTATGATACAGTTGCAAAAGCGTCGCAACTGACATTGAGTGGTATCATAACAGTGTCATTCTTTAACTGTTCCTGGTCAAGGTTTACAATTACTTGGTCAGTAAGTAAACCCGTTGAGATCAGTACATGTAGTATATTGGAATGTTCGATTCTAATGGTTTCTCAATGAACCATGAGTCTCGAGAGACTTGTATAGACACGTAGGTGTTTATATCGGATAAACACTGAATGACTCACCGAAGATTCTTGATAGATGGTACACTAGCATCAACAAGAATCTTCTCGGGTTGAGTGAGCATAGTGATCCTCCGACTTGAGGTACCACTATGGATATATGAGGTATCCTCCACACTTTGATGGCAGTCACGTCACCGATCTATTTAGATCAGACCTCCGCCTGTTCGTTGGGTATGGACTGATCCTTATGATATCCTGTGCGTATCAAGATAGTAGCCACCAGTTCTGTGTACATAGCATAGGTATCCAAATTAGCAATCTGTTAAAACCCATGGGCCCGTGGTACACTATAGAAATTAGTTCTAAATGTTATTTAAGAGATTGCTAATAGATTCGTCGACGGGATTATACCTAAAGAGATTTGACGTTTATATCTATATATCTGGGATAATCCGGATACCTGTGACGGAAGGATTATACGTATGCGGTGACCTCGACCTGTATGGTTCAGGATTTTATCCGTGTTCGTCATAATTCATGGGTGGGTAAATTATGGACACGAAATTGGATTCCGTGACGGATATGCCTGAACCTAGAGAGTCTAACTAATGAGATATACTCGTTGGGCATTATGGCAACTTTTATAAATAATATTGATTATTTATAAGTCGTTTAACGGTTAAACGAAAATACATGCTTATGGCCATTTATTAAATGTCGAATTGTGATATTTGACAATTATAATTAATATATTGTTTGGGCCAAATTTGGTCCAGGGGTAGTTTCGTCATTTTACTTCAGACCCAATACTGGACGCACCCCTGAAGCCTCTTAATCAAACCCCAAAAACATAATGTCGGCCCAGGCCCAATGAACACCAACACCAGTAAACAGAAGGTCCATCCAGAGACCGGCCCACGTAACGCCTAAATTCATAAACACCATTCATAAATTCAACAGTTTCCAGCCTACAACGGGCAAATGCAGTGAATATCCCTCATAAAGTCGACCGTTACCAAGACTCAAGGGAGGAGTAATCAAGTGCACACCCTCAGATAGGTAGATAAGAAGGAAGGCTCCAGGAGGACTGGGGGGAGAACATTCTCTCCAGAATTCGTATAATCACCATCCTACCGCCCTCACGGCATCACATGGGGATCAAGGTAGTCTCTAGCCTTGCTATTCCATTACTTACATCACATCTTCACTAACTGACTTGGGCGTCGGAGTGCCCCCGGCACCCACCACACCGGTGGGCAGTACTCCCGCTCACTCTACATCTTTGTTTTGCAGGATCGCTAGCGCCCCCAACTACAAATTTTCGATTGTGGACCTCGGGCGAAAACCAGCGTCTACAAAGGATCGCTAGCGCCCCCAACTACAAATTTTCGATTGTGGACCTCGGGCGAAAACCAGCGTCTACAATTTGGCGCCCACCGTGGGGCCCTAGCGATTCATGCAAACAAAGGTCACCCCAACAATCCCTCTGCATTCAGAGACTTCCATATTCATCAGACGACTTAGATGAATCTCGATCTCCTTTATACGATGTAAAGGCTGTGTCATCTTCTTCAAACAGCATGAGAGGATTGTCATCTCCTCCAGGTGTCATGAAAGGTTACGCAAAAGAAATGTCATCAATTCTAGACTCCACTCAACCATAGTTTCATGGACCTACATTAGGATCAAGGCTTCTCTCTTCAATGGAACTTTTGTTCTTGTCGTTAACCTCACATGATGAAGCGATCTGTCTGACATGAGGAGGATATCCCAGTCGACGGTACCCGAATGAAGTCTTGGCATGGACATTACCAGGTATGGCTTGTATTTTTAGTAATGTCCCAGTCGACATTGGAAAGGCATTGAGACTTGTAGTAAATGTCATGATTAGTATTACAATTTATAGTATGCAATGGGTGTCCAAGACGACACAAAAATTTACAACTAGCTAGTGCTTATTAATTGCTTACTCGACATTCACAATGTCTGGTATATAAGTTGTTAGGAATGCCCTGTCCCAATTGATATTATTTTATGTAGCTTGTCACTTGCTAAAGATTCCACTCGACACCCCACATAATGAGCTTTGACACTAGTTTAAGATCCCATCCAACATGAGATGGAAGAAGACTTAGCTTGACTGAGGTACCATTAAATGTAGTCTAATTGCCTAGATGGTAAAATGGATTATCGATAACTTCATTCTACCTCGGTTGATTATTCTCTCCTTCAAAGAACATAAGAGGGTTGTCGTTTTCAACTCCATACTACATCCAAAGATTGACATCTTCGTCAAACGACAAAGAACATTGTTATTCTTCCGGATTATATGTATGATTTATCATCCCCTCCAGATGACATAGACATAATATCATCTTCTCCAGACTACATTGGAAGCATGTCGTCTGCTCCATAGGACATAGAAGGTTTGACATCTTCCCCAGTCGACATTAATTGATTGTTACCTATACTCTATATGAAATATATGAATTACCATTAGCTCCAGACTTTGTAGAAAATCCCCCATCACATCCAGTAGAATGAAGAATCTCATTGGCCTTATTTAGGTATAGTCGACCTCTATCAGTACTTTAGAATAAGGGGTGGAGAACCACTTGGACCTCCATCAGGTCAGGTGGGGTGTAGTCTGTAGCCTCTTAGAAACCTTCATTAGGTCTTGTATTTTGTAGAGTGAAACCCTCGTGAGACTTCATCAGGTTTATTCGACCATAGTCTCTTAAGACTTTTATCATGTTCTACGGTGATGAGTGGAGACTATGTTGGTCCTACATCGGGACCAGTCGACCATACTAATAAACCCTCATTAAGTCCAGACTTTCATAAAAGTCTTGTAGGATGGAGATTCCCACAGACATTTTTCAAATCTAATGGGTTGAAAACGAATCCCCCAGTTGGACCTTTATCTTGCACGAAGACTCCACCCAGCTCATTTTCGTTGTCAGGCAACTAGACTATATCTTAGCCTTTAATCGGTCCACCCATATTTTATCATATGAACATTCTATGAAATCAGACCCCTACTGACTTGACAGCTCATATTAAATCACTAGAATAATTCTTCACGTTGGGACCTTCTACAACTTATAATGTCGGCTAGATGAGATTCCTAGCTAACATTCCAACTTAGTAAATATGGCAGAATCCTAAGATTTATCACTGCCTGGTCGACCGAACCTAATCTGTAACACAGAACGTGTGTAAGACAATTATGAATTGAGCCAGGCCCGTTCATTTTCTTAGTCGACCAAGTGTCGATAGATATTATTACCCGATCCTTCCAAAATATTGAAAACTTTCATAGATCCACATAATATCGCCATCAAACCTCTGTCTCATAGACTATACTTGTTACACATGCGAAGACTGATCCAAAAGTCACAAGCATTAGTGACTCTACGTGGACCACTTTATCAGCCAATATACCACGTGGAAAGCCCATCACCAGATAACTGGTTTTCTTCATCACCATCAGAGGCAATGCTCTCATGGTTTTCATGACCATCATCCAAGCCATCAGAGGCAGGTTCATTGCAGTCTCCATCTCCATCATCTTCACAGTCATCATCATGTTATAATAACTCAACACCAGGAACATTGCTAGCGACATTCATTTCCCCAAGTGCTCTGGGCCTGGTCCTGGGATCAATAGAGCGCCCACGATCCTTCTTGACCAGCAATGAAGGGTAAACCTCTCCAAACAAAGTAATAAGTGGTCGAGCTGCTGTCGAAACAGCCTTCTCATGTACGAATTGATTAGCTATCTGCTTCAATAAAAGGTTCTACTACATCAGGAGGCACCATGTCGTGACGAGCCTGAACTGCTATCGCAAATTAATTGGTGAAATCACGCTGATGAGGCTGAACGTATTTAAGGTGAAGAGGGTAAAAATTTAATAAAATCAATCGGTGAAGCCCATCATCCGAGCAACCACTTTCAACATCATAATTTTGACCTTAGATCTTTCATTGCAAGTTTTAAGGATGAGAAAATAGCTTCCCTGACAGCAAATCCATGTGCTTCAATTAGATTGTTAAGAGCCTCTTTACTAAGGATGACTTGTGGGTTGTGAGCAGTCGAGTCATCTTCATCACTTGGAGCGTCACTGTCATCGTCATTTGCAATATTCCTACAGTCGGGAGAATTGATAGGGCAGCAATCATAATCCTTGATGAAGAATGAAAACATGCTTTACAGGTGACTACTTTGTTTGTGATGGCCGACTGAGGCTTCATCTGATGTGATTTGCCACTGGTTTAGAGGAGTTTTCTTGCTCAGATGATGGCTCATCTGGAGTAATATTCCTAGGTTTGTTGCCCTGTGTCAAAGTCGTGCTTGGTTGGGCTTCCCGAGGCTTGCTGGAGGATTTTGAGATTTGATCTACTTCTGGAGATACTTTGCTTGTTGTTGGGATCCTTGATTCTGTTTTGAGTCTACAGTCGAGTCATGTAGACTGGGCAACAAAAAAAAAAAGAAAAAAAAAAGAGCATGCGTCGTGCAAAGGAAGATGACAAGCGTCCTTCATGCATACAGCCTAGCGTACGCAGCAGGATCCTCACAAAATTGTAATGAGTAGATTGAAAGCGCTTAAATTAAGAGCCCGATACGAGCCCAATGAAAATTCAGCAAACAAAAATGCCTTTTTGGAGTCCCACATCGGCTATTGTAGAGCTAAGCATGAAATGAAGAAAGATGCCTCTTCAGAGAAGAAATACTACAGCTAAAATGACTAAACGAATCATCAACTCAAGTAAACCCCTAATTAATTTTTGGGCTTTCGCCCTTTTCTTGTTCCTACCCTTCACGGATTTCCCACACAAGAAAGGGTAGTTGTATGGAGCTTCGCTGATGGTGTCGGTTGAATCTTCAGAGAATTCGTAATCAAAATCCAAAGTTAGTGGCTCAAATTTGTTAAAACAGCTCCAATGAAGCCTCGGTGGTGAGGTCACAGATTGTTTGTGACAAAGTAAGGCAGTGACAAATAAGACTTGGAGGCAAATCATCGTCAGAACAAACATGGCACATGTTGTTTTTATATCTGCTAGACACGTCCAGATTAAACAAATACGCCACAAATAATCATCAAGCATGAGCCATTCGTGTGTTATATTTCACTCACCAAGTGTGACACATGCATACAGTCAAAGTCATACATCAGCCGTGGGCCACACTTTTCATCCTAGCCAAATTTGCCTTTGTCTCTAGTTAATCAAGTTAACTGTTTTGGTCTTTGTCGCATCAACACGCAAAAGATGCGTTTTCCACTCGACAAAGCACCAGCTCCTTGGATTAGCACTTCGATTGATGGGGGCTACAATGCCCATTAGGATAAGGGGGTGGTGTCTGTTTGGGAGGGTAAATCTATTCTTTCAGCTTCTGAATTTGCTTTTCTTTTTATTACCGATACGACAATTTGAGTGCAAATAGCTTCAACACACTTATAGCCCAATAAATGCTCCACTCGCCAAAGCTCCACTCTCATAAATAAATTCACATTCGAGTCAAGGTCCATGAGAAGTTTAGGCGTAAAAGTGGGCGAGCTCATTTTCATGAAAATCCCCACTTCCAAAATTACATACACGTGTGATAATTTAGTCTCTAATAATCATAGACGAAGCGGAACATCTTCTTTGAATGGTATTTTTCTCCAACGACAATGTCGTTGACCTCTTCCAGATAACAGAAACACTTGACATTCTTAAAAGTCATTATTCTAGAGGACCATTCGACACTACAAGCGCATATGTCAAGCGTATGTTGAGTATCCCACTCATCATTATGCAAATAATGTTTGACTGAGGAATAATTTGACACTTCACACATAAATGTATATCGTTTGTTAAAGGTCTCATTCGACGGGATCAAGGAGTGGTGTCATTAAACAGGACACACATGAAGGTTTCTCATTTATCAGTTGTCCCACTCGGCACTACACTCATTCTGTTTTGGAATAACCCTCATATGACTTGTATGATACCTTAGGCCTTTTGACCCGTAGTATGAGGGTGATCCCAACCTTCTTCAAGTCCTATGAAGTGTAGTCTCTCATGAACTTCCGTCAAGTCCAATAGAGTGAGGACTTCATTATACCTATACAAGGTCCTTTCGACCAGAGACCCTCACTAACCTTTGTCAGGTCTTGCAGTATGAGAATTGTAGAATGAGGAATGAAGACCCTCATGGACCTTCATAAAGGTCAAGTAGGATAAAGATCCTCCTGAACAATCGTCTGATCCAGACGACATTAACGACTCCCCTGGTCCATGACCAGTAGCATGGAGGTTGTCCTGATCATCATCTGGTTCAGTCGACCGGGGACATCCCCCATAGACTCATGTCGAGTCAAGTTGTAGACATGGATTACACATGTCGTGTGACTTATATCTTCCTGGTCTCATCAAGTCCAGTCGACCGGGGACATCCCCTATGGACTCATGTCGAGTCAAGTTGTAGACATGGATTACACATGTCGTGTGACTTATATCTTCCTGGTCTCATCAAGTCCAGTCGACCGGGGACATCCCCTATGGACTCATGTCGAGTCAAGTTGTAGACATGGATTACACATGTCGTGTGACTTATATCTTCATGGACTCATCAAGTCCAGTCGACCGGGGATATCCCCCATAGACTCATGTCGAGTCAAGTTGTAGACATGGATTACACATGTCGTGTGACTTATATCTTCCTGGTCTCATCAAGTCCAGTCGACCGGGGACATCCCCCATAGACTCATGTCGAGTCAAATTTAGACATAGACTTCCTACAGTCCATACAACACATGTCGTATGACTTATAACTTCCTGGTCTCATCAAGTCCAGTCGACCGGGGACATCCCCCATAAACTCATGTCGAGTCAAGTTATAGACACGGATTACACATGTCGTATATCTTTCTGGACTTATCAAATCCAGTCGACCGGGGACATCCCCCAGATGACTCATGTCGAGTCAAATACACACATGGACTTCCTACAGTCCATACGATACAATATCGTATGAAATAACTCATGAACCATCATATGGTTCAGTCGACAGGGGACATCCCCCAGATGATTCATGTCGAGTCAAATACGAACATAGACTTCCTACAGTCCATACGGCTCATGTCGTATGAGTTATACCTTCCTGGACTCATCAAGTCCAGTCGATCGGGGATAACCCCCATAGACTCATGTCGAGTTAAGTTTTAGACATGGATTAACACGTGTCGTATGACTTATATATTCCTGGCCTCATCAAGTCCAGTCGACCGGGGACATCCCCCATAAACTTAATTCGAGTCAACTTGTAGACATAGAGGGCACATGTCGTATGACTGATATACTGACCTTCATCGGGTCCAAACGATTGGGTACTTCCCCAATGGCTCTTGTAGACTCAAGTTGATAACTTGACATTCGTTTGGTTCAATTAGTAGGCAGCATCAACGCTCGAGTACAGCTACATAATATGGCCTCGTCCCAAGCGACACATGCGTCAAGTACTCTCCAAGCCAATGACTCTTGACTTAGAGAGTAGGGGACAAACTGTTTGGGCCAAATTTGGTCCAGGGGTAGTTTCGTCATTTTACTTCAGACCCAATACTGGACGCACCCCTGAAGCCTCTTAATCAAACCCCAAAAACATAATGTCGGCCCAGGCCCAATGAACACCAACACCAGTAAACAGAAGGTCCATCCAGAGACCGGCCCACGTAACGCCTAAATTCATAAACATCATTCATAAATTCAACAGTTTCCAGCCTACAACGGGCAAATGCAGTGAATATCCCTCATAAAGTCGACCGTTACCAAGACTCAAGGGAGGAGTAATCAAGTGCACACCCTCAGATAGGTAGATAAGAAGGAAGGCTCCAGGAGGACTGGGGGGAGAACATTCTCTCCAGAATTCGTATAATCACCATCCTACCGCCCTCACGGCATCACATGGGGATCAAGGTAGTCTCTAGCCTTGCTATTCCATTACTTACATCACATCTTCACTAACTGACTTGGGCGTCGGAGTGCCCCCGGCACCCACCACACCGGTGGGCAGTACTCCCGCTCACTCTACATCTTTGTTTTGCAGGATCGCTAGCGCCCCCAATTACAAATTTTCGATTGTGGACCTCGGGCGAAAACCAGCGTCTATATATATGTATTTTGATTATTTAATGTAAATATAATACATGTATTTTTGAGATATTTGTATTTAATAATTTATTTATTCAATTATTGAATACTTAAATTAATTAGATATTTAATATCTTTATTACTTATTTAGATAAGTTAAATGGCACTTTTTAATTGGATGATTTGGCATGAATTAATTGGTTGGTATTGAATAAATATTAATTTGATTACTATTTATATACCACAAATTAATTATGCCAATTTCCAATTATTTTTAAAACAAAAAATGAAATTGTGGTTGTTATTTTTCCTTGACATTTTCGTTGATGGCAAGGAAATATATATACCATTTTTTTATTTTTGGTTTGACTATTTTTTTTAGGGTTTGTTGAATAGTCAAACCAAAAACAAAAAAATGGTATATATATTTTCCTTGCCATCAACGAAAATGTCAAGGAAAAATAACAACCACAATTTCATTTTTTGTTTTAAAAATAATTAGAAATTGGCGTAATTAATTTGTGGTATATAAATAATAATCAAATTAATATTTATCCAATACCAACCAATTAATTCATGCCAAATCATCCAATTAAAAAGTGTCATTTAACTTATCTAAATAAGTAATAAAGATATTAAATATCTAATTAATTTAAGTATTCAACAATTGAATAAATAAATTATTAAATACAAATATCTCAAAAATACATGTATTATATTTACATTAAATAATCAAAATACATATATTAATTATAAATGCCAAATATCACAATTCGACATTTAATAAATGGCCATAAGCATGTATTTTCGTTTAACCGTTAAACGACTTATAAATAATCAATATTATTTATAAAAGTTGCCATAGTGCCCAACGAGTATATCTCATTAGTGAGACTCTCTAGGTTCAGGCATATCCGTCACGAAATCCAATTTCGTGTCCATAATTTACCCACCCATGAATTATGATGAACACGGATAAAATACTGAACCATACAGGTCGAGGTCACCGCATACGTATAATTCTTCCGTCACAGGTATCCGGATTATCCCAGAGATATAGATATAAACGTCAAATCTCTTTAGGTATAATCCCGTCGACGAATCTATTAGCAATCTCTTAAATAACACTTAGAACTAATTTCTACAGTGTACTACGGGCCCATGGGTTTTAACAGATTGCTAATTTGGATACCTATGCTCTGTACACAGAACTGGCGGATCCTATATTGATACGCACATGATATCATAAGGATCAGTCCACACCCAACGAACAGGCGGAGGTCTGATCTAAATAGATCGGTGACGTGACTGCCATCAAAGTGTGGAGGATACCTCATATATCCACAGTGGTACCTCAAGTCGGAGGATCAATATGCTCACTCAACCCGAGAAGATTCTTATTGACGCTAGTGTACCATCTATCAAGAATCTTCGGTGAGTCGTTCAGTGTTTATCCGATATAAACACCTACGTGTCTATATGAGTCTCCTGAGACTCATGGTTCATTGAGAAACCATTAGAATCTAACATTCCAATATACTACACGTACCGATCTCAACGGGTTTACTTACTGACCAAGTAATTGTAAACCTTGACCAGGAACAGTTAAAGAATGACACTGTTATGATACCACTCAATGTCAGTTGCGACGCTTTTGCAACTGTATCATAACCGATCACTCTAAGGTTATTTACGTCTTTACAATATAATAAAAGAATTTATATTAAAGAAACTGTCTATTTTATTCATTAATAAAATATATATACAAGAGTATTTACAGGGAAATACATAAGAAATTGGCGCTTAGAGCACCAACCCTAATAAAATCTCCCACTTGCTCTAGTGCCAATATCGATTGTATCTAATACCCATCGTCTCCACATGCTTATCGAATAGCTTCGGAGGAATGGCCTTCATGAGCGGGTCTGCTACATTATCTTCACTAGAAACTTTGCACACGACAATGTCACCTCGCGACACAATCTCTCGAATAATGTGGTTTTTTCGTTCCACATGCTTCGTCTTTTGATGCGCCCTCGGTTCTTTTACTTGAGCAATGGCACATGTATTATCACAGTATAGTGGAATCGGATTCTCTATACTTGGGATAACTCCCAGTTCTGTGATAAACTTCTTAAGCCAAACAGCTTCTTTTGGATCTTCAGAAGCAGCAATATATTCCGCCTCTGTGGTGGAATCAGCTGTAGACCCCTGTTTGGAACTTTTCCAACAAACTGCACCTCCGTTAAGGGTAAATACGAATCCTGATGTAGACTTTCTATCATCGGGATCTGATTGGAAATCAGAATCCGTATACCCGTTAACCTGCAGTTCATTTCCTCCATAAATAATAAACTTATCCTTAGTACCTTTAAGATACTTCAGGATATGTTTAACGGCCATCCAATGGTCATTTCCTGGATTGGACTGATATCTACTGGTTACACTAACCGCGTAGCTAATATCAGGCCTCGTACATAACATGTCATACATAATGCTTCCCAAACATGAAACATAAGGTTGATTAGACATTCTAATCTTCTCATCTTCTGTTTACGGACACATCTTCTTCGTAAGATGAATGCCATGTCTGAACGGTATGTTCGCTGTCTTACAGTTAGAAAAATTATACCATTCTAAGATCTTATCTATGTACGTCGATTGAGATAACCCAATAAGCTTCCTGTCTTTATCTCTATAGAGCTTTATACCCAAGATATAAGAAGCTTCACCCAGGTCCTTCATGGAGAAATTCTTACAGAGGTAAGCTTTGACCCCTTGCATCATTCCTACATCATTCCCAATGATTAGGATATCATCAACATAGAGAACCAGAAAAACAATCATACTACCACTAACCTTCTGGTACACACATGATTCTTCTGCATTCTTGAGAAAACCAGACAATCTAATAATCTCATCGAATCGAAGATTCCAACTTCGCTAAATGGACTTCTTAAGCTTACAAACCATGCCTGAGGTTTCGCTGGATACAAAACCCTCCGGCTGTTCCATATAGATTTCTTCGTCAAGAAACCCATTAAGAAAAGCCGTTTTGACATCCATTTTCCAAATCTCATAATCATGGTAAGTAGCAATAGACAATAAAATCCTTATAGACTTTAGCATCGCAACTGGTGAAAAGGTTTCATCGTAGTCGATACCAGGTCGCTGCGTGTAACCTTTAGCTACCAGTCTGGCCTTAAAGGTTTCAACCTTTCCGTCAGGCCCACGCTTCCTTTTGTAAACCCATTTACTACCGATAGGAACAATTCCCTCAGGAAGCGGAACCAAGTCCCAGACTTGATTATGATGCATAGAGTCTAACTCTGATTTCATGGCCTCTTGCCACTTCGCGGAGTCGATGTCCAACATCACTTCTCTATAGGTATAAGGGTCAGTCTCTTCGACTAAGAGAACATCCAGACTCTTTTCTTGTATCAAAGACAAGCGTTCGGGAGGTCTATGTACCCTTTGAGACCTACGAAGTGTGTGTGTTGAATGCCCTTCATCTATTTGAACATCAGGTTCCTCCACTGGTTCGTTGGTTACAGGTTGTACTTCATCAAGTTCAACCTGTCCTACTTTACCTTTCCTTCAGACAAAAATCCTTCTCAAGAAATTTTGCGAAGCGAGCTACGAACAGATTTCGACGCTCGGTATCATATAACAAATATCCTTTCGTATTTGAAGGATATCCAACAAACCTAAACTTCTGCCCTCGAGGCAACATCTTATCTTGCTGAGCCACCCTGACATAGGCAGGACAACCCAAAATCTTAACATAATTAAGATTTAGTTTCTTACCATTCCATATCTCATATGGAGTTGTGGAAACAGCTTTGGAAGGAATCTTATTCAAAAGATGTGCAGCAGTTAAAATAGCATAACCCCATAAGTAATAGGGCAAATCTGTAAAACTCAACATCGATCGGACCATATCCAATAAAGTTTGATTTCTCTTTTCGGACACTCCATTGTGTTGAGGAGTACCTGGATGAGTATATTGAGCGAGAATCCCATTCTCCTTCAAATAAACGATGAACTCGCCGCTCATATATTCACCGCCCCGATCAGATCGAAGACATTTAATATATTTACCAGTTTGTTTTTCTACTTCATTTCGGAATTTTTTGAACTTTTCAAAGGTTTCCGATTTATGTTTCATCAAATAAACATAACCATACCGTGACAGATCATCGGTAAAGGTAACGAAGTAGGAAAAACCACTGTGAGCAGTTTGACTCATTGGACCACATACATCAGAATGTATTAGTTCCAATAAGTCAGTGGCTCGGTGTCCTACACTCGAAAATAGGGCTTTGGTCATCTTACCCCGAATACAAGATTCACAAGTTGGATAAGGTTCAATGGTGAGATCCAGAATCAAACCATTCCTAACCAAGTGGGTTAGGCGTTTCACGCCTATATGACCCAACCTCATATGCCACAGTTCAGTATTATTAATATCAGATACTTTACGTTTATTAATTCCAGCATTAAAGATATCTTGAGTGGTATGCAAAATGTAATGACCATGCTCATTTGGACAAACAAGGATCTGAACATTATATCTATCATATAAATACAAAGAACGATTCTTAATATTTACATTATAGCCATCAGTATCTAATACAAAAAGTGATATAATGTTCGCAACGCATCCAGGTACAAAAAAGCAGTCATGCAACAAAAGGCTCCCACTGGGCAGGGGAATCTCGCATAAGCCCACATCAACTGCATCCAAAGAGTCACCACTCCCGAACCGCAATTGCATCTCCCCAGACTTTAGTCGTCTACTTTCCTTCAGCACCAGCAATGAATTGCAAATTTGAATCGGACAAGCAGAATCTAAAATCCAACTAGATGACATAGCTTCACAAGCTAAAAAGATATCAATAATGGGAAAAATAAAAGTACATGAAGTAGATGCCCTTTCCTTTCTGATTTGCGCCAAATAGTCAGGACAGTTCCGTTTCCAGTGGCCAATCTTGCTGCAGTGGTGGCATTTTTCTTCGGCAGCTCTCTTGGGTTTACCTATCTTCCCTTGGGGTGGAAGATTGTACCCTTATTCTTCTTCCCTTTCTTCTTCTTCCCTTTTGTTTAGAATGGGAATAAGCGGGAAGAGTAGTGGGTTTAGGAGGGCGAGTCGGTACTCCCTTCCTCAAATCTTCCTCTGCTGTCTGTAACATCTTATGTAACTCCTGGTAAGAACAGCTAATCCCATTCATATTGAAATACATCACAAATTGGCGATATGATGCCGACAAAGATCCAAGTATGACACTTCGTCCTAAAGTGTCATTAAGAGGGAAATTATAGCGCCTCAACTGTTCGATCAAATCGATCAGATGAAGCACATGAGGGCTCACAACATGTCCCTCTTCCAACCTTACATGGAACAGTTCCATGGCAATCTTGTGAACCGCAACCTGTTCTTGGTTCTTAAAGGATTCTCTTAACCACATTATCATAGTATATGCGTCGGGTAATCCATAATATTGCCTCTTAAGCTCCGGTCTATATGATTTGACATGTCTGTCATCATCTCTCCATTTTTGGAGAATCTCATGTTCCTCTGGTGGAGCATCAGGTGCTACCGCCAGTGGTAACGGACCTTCCAACACATAATCTAATTATTCAGACCCAAGAACAATTCTCAGATCCAGATCCCAATCTGCGAAGTTTTCGACGCCCTTAAGCTTGTTCGTATCTAGCATACGGGCAAATGGATTAGAAGCAGGTGCCGCCATCGCAAATCTATCATATAGATAGCGAAACACAGTTAGCAGACAAAAATAGTTTCATAATAATATAAATCAAATAAAGCATAAATAGATCATGGATTTTTAAAAAATGCCCCTCCCACTATAACATGTAATACTGTAATCCCCAAACAGAATGCAATGAAACAATTAATCAAATTAAATTTAATAGCGAAAAGTGGATCCCATGAATATATTTCAGCTCACAGCTTTGGCACGTTCTCGCCTACGTATATTCATTAGGTAGACAACACATTGTCAATCACTCAACAGTGACTCATGGATTCCGTTCCTGGCCGTTTCTCATTGTGACAGCTTTGGCACGTTCACAAGGAGGCGTACCAAGGTTAAACTTGTCAATGACAAATTCAAGATACTTGCGTAGTCCTGACAGCTTTGGCACGTTCAGAATTTCCGCTTTCGCTTGAATTTATCTAGTATATCATATACATCCGGTATTGATAAATTTTTATCAACTACACCCTCACTGCTTTGGAACAATCTCGGATGGAGCCATAAAAGAGATATCCACAAACCGTATTGACAAGATAGACCAAGAAACATGTATCCAATACATACTACTTTTAAAACCTTATTAAAACAGGGATTTTCCGCAAAGATGAAACATATTTAATTTAATCAAATTAAATAAATATAAGCATGTATCATGAAAGTACATAATTAAAACAATGAATTTAGGGCTTATTCATATCATATGTCGAGGTTCAGACCTACTCTGATACCATAAACGAGAGCAAGGAAAAAGGAAGGAAAAGTGAAGAAAAGTTTACTAATTTGAGAAATTTGGTAAGAATTTTTTAACTTTTTCCTTCTAGAAAATTGTTTCTATGTTTATAAGCTTGAATATGATTAGATTAGTTTTTCCTCTACTTTCCATTGGTTGTATTTTGATGATTGGGTGAATGAATGAAGATGAAAGCATGTATTTTGAATTAGTATGCTTTAAATTGTTTATTAAGCACTTTTAGCTATATTGATGGATTGTTGCCATTCTAGAGTTTAGTAGCCACTCATGGTAAACCTAGAATTGTTCTTGGTGTATTTCATGTTGGTGAGACTCAATTGGTGTTGAAAAAATTGAATTAAGGCATTGAATTTAATTAATTTGGTGGTAATTGATTAATTTGTGAAATTATTAAATTAGGGTTTCAAACCTTCACCAAAATTGGGGCTTTTCATATATGTGATGAGTTTAGATGTATATATGATGTATAAAAATTTTGGGAATTTTTGGAATTAATTTGGGCATGTTTTGAACATAAAGGACCAAATTGCAAATTCTTAAAAATTGAGGGACCTTTCGGCAATTTCGGTAAAATTGTTTTCTGAAATTGTAAAACTGAATTTTTATGTTTTAGACATAAATAAATAATTTTGGAATTGATTTAGAATCAATTAAAATTGTTTCGGACAATTTTGGGCTAAGATGATTAAAATTCAAAGTTTTGGGGCAAATTGGTAATTTCTGAAAAATCTGGTTTTTGGGTAAAAATTCATTTATTATATATTGAGTAATTTAAATAAATTAGTTTATTTTAATTACCCGAGAAAAATAATTGAAATAGGAAAATTTTGATTTTCGCGATCTGCTGCGTTTACCTGAATTACCACCCAAAACCCCAACAACTCGAACGCACCATAAACGGATGCTCTCTGGAATGTCCTTGTTCAAACGCACCAAGAACGTGACTCAAACGTTTGCTCTCTGGAATGATCCCATTCGAACCCAACAAGAACATGCCTTGAACATTTGCTCTCTGGAATGATCTCGTTCGAATCCAACAATGAACATGACACTAACGCCTTTCGTTCGAACGCTGAAGTGAATGCGCCACTAATAAAATTGCTCCAACTCTGCCAAAAATCAGTCCAATTGCACCAAATTCTTCAAGACTTGTTACAACTCAATTGAACTTATTTTGTCACGGGATGGAACTAACACGAACTCTATTGATGCATTTTAAGCCTTGTTTGAGTTACTAACAAGTATTATCTTGCATTTGGTGATAATTTAAGCATTGTTATGTATTATTTTGAAAATGCCTAATTTTCTCCTAACTTTAAGGGGTTGGTCGAATGTAAATAGGAGTGTGGGGTTGTTTATGTTTTTTTTTTATTGATGGGTGATGATGATTTATGTATTTGGTGATGAAATAAGCATGGAATATGTCTTATTTTGAAAATGCCAAAATTTTCCCCATACTTAGGGGGCTGGCCGAATTTGGCAAGCATGATGAGGGTTTAAATTTTATTTTTTGGGCAATGATTCATGTTTGTTTAGGTGTTTTAAAGTGAGATGTGTTTGTATATTGATAGGTAAATTTTAAGGATGGTTAGTATGACACTTTTTCCAAATTATACTTGTGATAGGCGGGTTGAGTTTTGTTCTTGTGTTAATAAATTGTTGTGGGTCATATATTAAGTGATGCTTTAGTACGAGTTATATTAACTTGTGTTGAGAAAATCCAAGTTGTAATTGAAACCTTAAAGTTTATTAATTTAAAGGTGTGGCCGAATACATGTTTATGTAGGGAAGGATTGAGTTTGTGATTTTCGGTGAAGAATTGCTAGGGTTCATGCTTAGGAATGTATTGACATAAGTTTAGGTTGTGTGAGATGTAAATTGAGTATGTTGTATTGATAAGGACTTAAGGTATGTTATAAATTAGTAACTTACTATCTTGAGCTTGGAATTTAAAATAAAGTGCTGATTAGTTATATTTGTAATATTTATTGTGATGTGGTAAATATGTAAAGACCTTTAGAGTAAGGCTAGGCTAAGTGGGTATTGGCAACTTAGTTTGTTTAAATATGAATCATGTATATGTTATGACGTTGATAGGGAGTTGTTTTTGTTATTTTTGTTTATGAAGGATATTGATTCATGTATTTGAGTGATACTACATTATGTCTAGGGTGATATTGTGAGTAGAATTTTAAAATGGTAAGTTCTTTGATTTGGCAGAATTAAACTTCTTGTGTGGGTTTTAAGTTTTGATTTCGAGATGAGAAATTGTAATGAAATTAGCTTGAATAGATGTCTTGCATGATGTTTGTGATGTTGTATGTTTAGAACATTAAGATCCATTCCTTTTCCATATTGGCTGAATATGCTTATAATGTTGAAAGTTTGGTGAAAATTTTATGTTTGTGTTGATAATAATAATACCAAGAGTCTTAAGGTGTACTAGCATGAGTCGAAGTTAGATATACTGAAAAGTTTCTAAGTCGTGAGTATAGTGCTTTGGCCAAAGGAGTATGCCAAGGAAAGGTTTTGATGTTGGTAGTGTAAGTATGTAGATGTATCAAAATGATAAGCATGAAGATGAGTTATAGTGATTGCCTTATTAGTTTTATGTAAAGAAACTTGAAGTAATAAGTCCAATATGCATGTGTATGTGATGTAGTGTAAACTTTTATTATAAGGTAATGGACATGTAAGACTGATAATATTAGGTTAGACCAGATTTAGGCATTCGTAGATACCTTGCTTTGTGCATTTCTAATGGTTATTTCAGACATGCCAAAACGTCTTATTAGCATTAGATAAACATGTCATATGTATTCAGAAAGTAAAGCTTAAAGTTGATCATATGAAATTCGGGTTGAATGAGTATGTGTGATGTTTTAACAATTATGACACGTTCGTAATAGAGAATTTAGAAGCTTGCATAAGGTATGTACCTTGGATTATGAGTAATTTGAAGTTTTAATGTTCGAGGAAGTATGTATGTAAGTTGTTTTGATTCTCTTTAGGTACGTCTCACAAACCCATGTTTCATGAAATAAAAAGAACAGTATGAGTTAAATTTATTATAATAAATAACTGTAAATATGTATATATGTTCATAAATACTGTGTTTAAAGTTTCAATCATGTTTGTTTGTAGTGTCTGGTTTCTTACAGGGTTTCTATAACTCACGCCACTACCGTGGTTAGTTTTACAGGTTGGCAACTTGATCAGTCATCCACTTTGGCTCAAACATCTTGTTCGAGACAACAGATTACTCAAGTTGCAGTCACCCAATCTAGAGTCCTGGGAAAAGTCGTAGAGGTTTCAGATTTATGGTCATTATGTTATTTGTTGTGTTGAGCACGATGTTTATATTCATTAAATAAAAGTTTTGATTTGTATATGATGTTGTGGGCACAGAGCCCTTAGATGTTGATTATGATTTTGATATACTTTGTGTGGACTTGAGGTCCTTTGAATGTTGGATGTTTTCTTTTAGGCTTCGTTTTGATGTTGGACTACGATCCAGGTTGTCCAGTTTTAGGATACATCATATCCATTTTTATGTAAATTTGGAGGTTTATGGAGATGGATTAATCCTGTCTCTTGCCGGTAGCATCCTGCCTCTGGCAGAGTGTTACAAGAGTTCACTCTTTCTTGCGAGAAGGTAATGAGTATATTCATTGAGTGTTGAGTCGGAATTTGATCGATTAGAGCGCTCAAGTCTTTTTATTGCGAATAGAAAGATTAATATTCATAATGATTATGAATAAATCGTTCATTAGAGAATCAATGGTACTTAAGGTAAAAATAATTAGAGGGGTGTAATGGATATTATGACCTGACTCTAATTATGAGATACTCGTGAAGGTCAATCCGTATGTAATGACTATATCAATGGATACCGACGTAGTTTAACTTATATTATATAACTATGACAACGAGAGTGCAACTTTAGATTTTTAGTAGAATAACCTAAAATTAATAATTCAGAATATTTAATTACAGAGTTTAATTAATATTCCGAGATTATTAAGGCTCGGAATAGTAGGTCCATTTAGTCCCGTGCTAGCTCGATATACTATAACAAATTAAATATAATTGGATAGTCCAATTATAAACTCACATGTATTATAATTATTAATATGATTAATAATTAATGTCACAATTGAAATTTTATTTTAAATTTAATATAAAGTTTTCTTTAAATAAATGATTTTGAGATAATCATTTATTACTTTAAAAAGTTTGTAATTATTAAATTATGTTTTATAATTTAATATATTATTTTGGAAATGAATAAGTTTTAAATTTTATTTTAAAACCCCTCATTACTAAAATGGTAGTTACATTCTTTTATTTAGTAACACATTTAATGTCATGATGATGACATTTATCATCAAAATTTTAGTGTTATTTTTTCGCTAGGGTTGGTCGAGTACTACAAAGGGTTTAGGGTTAGTTTTTTAATTTTTTGATTAAAAATTATCTAACCAAAACCCTAGCTATAAAATGAAAAGTGTGTTTTCATTTATTTTGAATCTCGTTCCTTTGAAACCTTATCCTCCCTAAGTTTTTATTTTTTTCAAGAGTTGAGAGAAAAGGAAAAGGAAAAAGAAAAAGAAAGATAAAAATTTTTGTGATAATTTGAATCTCTAAAGTGTTTAGGGATTTATTTTTGTGAGTGAAGCCCACAATTCCCGTTGTTGGTTACAAGACATAGCACGAAGGACCTATTGGGATTAGAAACAAAACTTTCTACTTCTCTTCTACCTAGTTCATGATAGTGAGCATAAAAACTGCTCACTGTGGTGCATCATCACCATCATTCGGGGCTCGGTTTATGTTGGGTTTTGGTGTAATTTTTTTTGAACATTAGGGGCAGAAATAAGGGTGTTTTGGGACTATTTTAGTGGAAAAAATCACCCCTAAACTGCTACCCTAAATTGCATAAAAACTGTGGGATGACGCTTCCACTGTGCGGGAAATCGGTTCCTGCTATTGTCATTTAGAGCGAGGTTGAAAAATGCTTTTAACATTTTCTATTTTTTTATGAAAAAGTTTATGTTCTATTTATTTATATGTGATATAAATATTTTTTACATGTTGTGATGAGTAGGCACAATTTTTATTTTATTTTACTATTCATGTGATTAATATTTTTTATTTTTTTTTGTTCTTGTGATGAATCTATTTCATTGATCATAAAATTTTCCGACTCTTATTTTTTTATATTTTTTTTTTAGGAATGTTAGGCCATAAGACCAATTGATCAAAGTTTTATAAATTATTTTATGTAAATTTTGAGTTGTATCATTTTTTTTTATGTAAATTGGAGAGTTGTTACCATCAACGACAACATAAAGAGTTATTCCCGCACATACCATTCTATGGAGCAAGTTTTGAAGACCAAGAGATGCCTTGGTAATTTTTTGTACTAATTAGATTAGTATAGAAAAATAAGAGTTCGGTCAATGTAATTTTTTTATGTTATATATTTTTTAACATTTCATATAGTTTAGGGTGCCTACTCTTACATTTTCACATGCCATAACATGTTAGAGTTACATAATTTTTCTTGTCATAAAATTTAATTTTATGAATTTTAAAGAAGTTAAATCAGTAGATATTAAACAAGTTCAACCAAATCAATTTAACACACGGTAATAATCTACATAACATGCTCATATTAATTCAATCTTTCTAATCTCTACTCCATTCAAGTCCTATTACAACCACCAACAACTTTAGAAATGACCACAACAACGAATACACAGTGCCTCATTTGAGGCACCGTGTAGCATCCCCCTCCTGGAGATGCTACCGGCAGGGAATAAGTCGTACTATCCCCCTGAGCCTCTGACCTTCTAACTCTGCTCAATACTATTAATCTTATCTCATACATAAACTCATGCATAGGGACCATTGCCCAACTCGAAAACATGGAATACATCTCAAATACTCATACTATGCACTCAACAGTACTTCATATTATAATTTTGATAATGAACATTTCTAACACAATAACAAACACAATCTCTACTATACAACATGTATGATGTATGACCTTACTTTGACTCTGACTATAATACAGCTCCGACTCGACTGGTGGACTCAAACCCTCTTGTGATTGCCATCAGTATCCATCCTCTCGAGCTTGTCTTCCGGTATACCTGCAAAATAAAGAAACTGGGAGTGAGGGGGTTAGATCGTTTGAACGATTTAGTGAGTGGACAGTTTAAAATAAGTACTAAAATTCTTTTTGAAGATCCATGGTTCTAAAACCAAATACATTTCAAATCATCTTTTCTGAAATCTCTTTCATTATCTGAAAATAACTTTCTTCCTTGAAAACTTTTCTGAAAAATACTTTTGGTCTGTAAATCTCTAATATTCTCATAATTCAGTCTCTTATGAAAACTCTTTCTTAAAACATCTTTTCTATAAGTCCGTCTCTGAAAATCTATGTTTGAATATCTGCTGAAAACCTAACTCATGGGTTATGGATTTTTTACCCAGTAGTGCCTCCCACTACTTTATATAATACCGTAATCCCCAATGGAAAATGAGAATTCAATAATTAAATTAAATTCCAAAGTGAGAAGTGGACCACATGAATATATTTCGACTCACAGCTTTGGCACGTTCTCGCCTACGTATATTTACAGGTAGATAACTCAATGTCAATCACACTCACTGTGACTTCTGATTTTGGTTCTGATCGTTTCTTGTTGTGACAGCTTTAGCACGTTCACATGAGGCATATCAAGGCTTCACTTGTCAATGACAAACTCAAGCTACTGATGTAGTCCTGACAGCTTTGGCACATTCAGGAATCCACTTTCACTTGAGTTTGTCTAATATCAAATATATATCCAGTACAAATAAATTTCTATCGACTATACCCTCACAGCTTTGGCACGTTCTTGGATATTTCCAAAAATTTTTATTTATATCTGTATTGACAAGACGAACCAAGAAACAAGTATTGGTAATACTAGTCACTTTAATGACTTATTTAACATAGATTTTCCTGTTGTCAAATAATATGAAATTAATCAAATTAATTTCACACACATGTGCAAATAATAAAATTGGATTAAATATCATATATCAAGCATGACAAATGTAATGGATGTAGGATCATACTCGCTTTGATACTATTTTGTTAGGGTCAGGCGCAACAGAAGCGCAGTTCGGGTGAAATCGTAACTTTAAAATTTTTAAACTTACGGAATAAATTATTCAATATCCCATATGAATAATTCATTCATATTTCACCTAAACATATTATATTCGATATCAAATAATGACATAATTAATTTAGAAAACATCACGAAATGTTTACGAAAATGTTTTTCCATAACATAGTATAAAATACGTTTTTGACAGAACCGACAACCAATACACAAGGGGGTTGCCTAGGTCAGTCCCAATAGTACTTGGACAGTTAATGGGCTGCCGAACAATGACCAAATCACTATTTGGAAAGCCGTTACTCGGTAAGCCCGAAACTCACTTGGTAACGCCGTTTTTCACCGTTTTCACATATTTTCACTCCGAAATAATTTCCGGCAATTAATCCAATGCCCAATACACATCCAATACATTTAAATAACATATTTTTTATCACCAAATTTCCAGAATTTCCAGATCTGATCTGGGTGCAAAAAATATCATTTTTCATGCTTTAAATCCAATTTTCTCAACATTAATCATATTATTATTTAAACCAATCAGAGCCACCACTAATAAAGAACTCAAGAATAATTCTAGGTATTACAAGAGTGGTCATAACACTCTAGAATGGCTACAAGTCATCATATGATAAAATTGAACTAATATTACATTAATATTACTCAATCTAACTTCACACATGCATCTGCCCTCCAAATCCATCAACCAAATCAAAAACCCCAAATTTTAGAGTGAAAAAGAATCTTTACAATATTTGTACAATACTAGAACATTAAAATAATTTTTCTAGGTTGAAGAATATTAAAGATTACCTTTAATCTCCAAACTTTCTTCAAGATTTTGCTATTTCTTTGATTCTTTCTCTCTACTCTCTTTTGTGTTTTTCTAAGGTTGAAGATGGCTAGGTTTTCATTAACTATATAAAGGAAAAACATTTCCCTTATATACTTTAAGCCTTGGCCGAAATTTAGGCTAATAAAAGGCAAAAGATATTTTGTTTTAATCAAATTAAAAGGAAACAAAATATCATTTTTAACACTTTTTTCTTAAATATAAAAAAGTCAAACTTTTACACTTTAATCATTTCCAAGTATATATGTCACCTTAGATATTTGTATTTCAATTACTTTAATTATTTAATAATTTCATAATTATTTAAATACAAATATCTAAATATATGTATCATATTTACTTTAAATAATCAAAATATTTATATTTATGATATATGTCAAATAACTTATTTGACAATTAATTAATGTGTATTTAATAAGATCATATAATAAATACAAATATACATTAATTAGGAAATGACCAAAAAGACCCTATACATGTATCTTTTTTCGTTTAACCGTTAAACGATTCGAATTAACTTATTTAATCTAATAAAGTATTATGAATAATCTATATTATTCATAAAGTGTTGTCCAAGTGCTCAATGAGTACACTTCAAATTGTGGGACTCTCTAAGTTTAGGTTTATCCGTCACAAAATCAAATTACGTGTCCATAATTCACTCACTCGTAAATAATGACGACCATGGATATTCTCATGAAACTTTGCAAGTCAATGTCCTTGCATACGTATAATCCCTCTGTCACAAGCCATCAATACTATACCGGTGATATAGATGAGTATGTCAAATCCCTAAGGTATTGATAAGTGTGGTTTATACCCACTTATTCCTGCATTCTTAGCTTACTATTTTGTTAGATTTCGTGTCATTTACTGTATTTTGTAGTTTCTTTTATGTTTTATTGATAGGAAGTATTGAAACATGGATATTGGGGAAAATGAACTTATTTTGGGACCTTAGGGACGCATCGAAGCATACGGGAAAGCAGAATACATGAAAAATCACATCCTAAAAATTTGACATGGTGTCGCGACGCCCAGACAGGATCCATACATGATTGCCGAGAGTTCAACGTCGCAACGCCACTTCCAGCGTCGCGACGCTTCGGAAGATGTCCAAAATCTTAAGTTTCAGTGTTCTACACGCATAAGGAGGACGATTAAATAGCGACAAAATGAGACAAAGGCGGTGACGTCCGAAGATGAAGGGATTCGATTCGAGTTTAATCTTGTAATTTCTTTCTTTAAACTCTAATGATGTCCAACATGTTCTTGACTACGCTTTCATTGTTTTTATATTTAGTCATGAACTGATTCTATTATTCTAGAGGATGATGTACCCAATACTTAAACCTATGTATTATTTGCCAAATTAATTATTAGAAAGTTTATTTCAGTTTATTTTATTCTCTTGTGTTTAATGCTTCTTGTTTGTTGGCCACAAACTAATATGAAGAATGTTTAGAATCTATCACTCGGGAGAGATGATTTTGAATAGGATCTAGAGAATATTACTTAGGAATTTTATAGAGTTTAGGAAAATCTATAATTCCTATGAAGTCATTAACAAAGAATCATATATCGTAATGAGTTATTGATTACTAGCTTTTTATAGGGATATCGAAGTCTGTAATTGATAATATATTCACTCGGCACTCGGGAGAGGGAGTTAGAATAACTTAGGGTTCTTGGCTTATAAACAATGCAACTGAATAAGAATTGATTATCATAACAAATACATAGGGGATAACTAGGTGAAATTAGACTCTAGAATATCTCTTATATTGATTTATCTCAATTAAACGTTTAGATTTCTCGCTTATTTAGTTTTTAATTTCAATTTAGATTATTTTGAAGTTGTTTCTAAATAAAGTTAAGTTTATCAATTATAATACTTAGTGAGAGTTTGATTACAATCCCTGTAGGTTCGACACTCATACTTATCTTTTACTAAAACTTGACACTGTATACTTGTGGTACGATAATCTCACAACAAGTTTTTGACACCGTTACCGGGGATTGTTAATCTAATTCATATTGATACTATTATCAAGTAACCTTGACTTTAATTTAGATTTTTTATTTTTCCTTTTATTTTTTTATTTTCTTTTATGAAAGGAACATTGAAAAACAAGTGATGGCAGTTGAAAATATAGAGAACAACCCACGCCAAGTGGCAATTCGGGATCATTTTAAACCAGTCATTGATGATAACTATTCTAAGATTGCGCACCCACCGATCAATGCTAATAATTTTGAGCTGTAACCTGCATTGATCAACAAGGTGTAAAAGAACCAGTTTGGGGGTTCAGCTATAGATGATCCCAATGTTCACTTAAGGATGTTCTTGGAGATGGCAGTTCCATAAAGATGAATGGCATGATTGACCGGTGCGTAATCACACGCGTATAACGCAAGCGCACGTATCGTTCAAGTAGTATAAAAATTATCGATCCCACGAGGACTTAATACCTAATCTATTAATTTTATAAGGTCAAATAATTACTAGTATCTAACAGGTTGATTGATTGATTTGAAATGGTGATGATTTTGAATTTAAAAACAAGTAAATAAAATTACGCGAAAGTAGGTTTAAGAAAATTCAATATTAGAAAACTATCTAGGGTTGTGAATCTTTCTAATATCTTTTAAAAGATGAAGTGGTTATTTCATGTTTGTGTAATAAATCGGTTTACTAACCTGGAACACTAAATTATGCGAAAGCCTCTGTCGATGGTCATACAAAAATACCCAGTATAACCCAATTGAACCATATGTCTATGTCAACCAAATTACCTGGATTCATTAAGTTTAAGTTCCAATTATGGCTACCCCCGCCCGACAGGTATATGTCTATCATGTAAGGAAATCTATTAAATGGTTATATATCCTCAAGGAAGATCGTGGGTTATTAAGTCTAAGGCTGAAACCTAAAATTCCTTTGTTAAGTTTATTTTAGATTTACCAGATCAATCTTATTAGTGGCTAATTAACAAGACGCATTAAGCTTAAGATTTAATAAGTAAACCTTTAAATTACCCAAACTATAAAGTAACCCTTTATAAACTGGTGAAATTAGAAGTCATCACAACCCCAGATAACTAACTTAGTTACGACACATAACTAGGGCTAGTAAAAACTTAAAAATAAAAGACATAAATTACAATGCTGAAAAGTAAATACGGTAAAATAAATACTGAAAAGTAAAATTACAATAAAATAAAATGCTAAGGTAAAATGATTTACATTCACTACTACTAATTTAGATATCTCCCTTAATATAATACATTAACTTGTGATGATATTACCAACCAGCCATATAGGCGGTAACCTGATTAAGTCAAATTAAGCCCGACCATCCATATAGGCGGTATCAAAATTTGTCAATAAACCTGCCATATAGGCGGTAAGAAAATTTAATTACCAACCGACAAATCTGGCGGTATCCTTGCTTAGTCAGGTTTAAACCAGTTTAAAATGAATTACCAACCGACCAATATAGCGGTATCTTTATTAAGTCAAATTTTAAATAGTGAATATATTATAATTAAGGGAGATTAATCTAAATAGCAATAGTAAAAGAATTACATTTCACCCTAGCAGGGGGAAGTTACCTCCTCATGGTTGAATAGTAAAAACTGTAAAAGTAAAGAAAGTAAATTACTATTATTATTACAGAACGTAATTAAAATTAATTACAAAACTGAAATTAAAATAAACTAGATAGAAAACTCCCTATTTAGATAAGAGAATTCAGAGATGAAGGTACATCTGAAACTGAAATTTCGAGCTCTATTTATAGGCGTCAATAAGCACCGCGAGTCGCGACGTGCACGTTTCTTCTTGTGTCGAGACGCGCTGACGTGTCAAACGTTGATTGGTCCATTTCAGATTATTATCTGCCACGTGGAAATTCGCATAAATGAGCCAATAATTGAGCTGACGTGACGACACAATGCGAAAGTGATTGTCGGCACCATAGGATGATGACATGGCGGTGACGTGGCATGTTGACTCGGTCTTCTGCTGACGTGGATGATGACATGGCTGACACGCGGGATGACACGTGTCGACATGTGGCGATGGCGATTTTCGGCACCATAGGATGATGACACGTGTCACGGCTCACGTTAGCAGATCGGTTGTGATGTTGACACGTGGCACGGTTCACGTTAGCAAAGTCTGTCGCACGTTAGCAAAGTCAAACTTCTCAGATTCTGACATGTGTCCTCGGCGCACGTTAGCATGGTGCGGCGCACGTTAGGCGTCGCGACGCGCCAAATGATAAAATTGCCGTTTTGTGTTCTTTTTCACTGTTTTGGCCCCAAATTACCTCCAGAATGTCCTGAAACTTTATTTATCTACAAAATAACATAAAACACATCAAAATATTCACACAACTCAAGAAACTATACAAAATATTAGGTCAAATGAATGGGAAATAGTGATATAATTACCACTCATCACACCCCCAAACCTAATATTTTGCTAGTCCTCGAGCAAAACATAGAATAAAATAACATAAACATCTTTAAAATAAAATTTAACTAAGCCACTTTCGTAGGGATCACAGTTGCATTTAGCATATGCAACAAGCCTTTAAACCCCTAGGTGTCCCTAGTGGACGAGTTGTAGTCTCGTGAGGGTTTACAACAATGATACCCACAGATATTTTGCAAAAGTAAAAAGGTAGTGAAACTAATGCATACAAAAGCAAAAAGACAAGAGAAAAGAGAATAAAGAAGTTAGTGACTAATCAGGTGAAACTTCTACTCCAAGTTACTAGTTGTTTTCTTTCTTTTTAAATTGCCGAATAAGTAAATTCTCTGATTATATTTACCATTCACCATATACACAACCAACAAAATATTAAACAACTCATTTTTTCCCACAACAGTCGCAAGTGCAGTTGATAAGAGATTAATATTTTTGTCCTAAAGTTTTATCAGAATTCACACCTTTTGTAGCAATGGAATAATTTTTCTGATTTTTCTTTTTATTTATATACAATATCTTCCATCTATGTAGAGAGTGTTCGGTCGGTGGCTCCCAAACCAGTTGGCTTTAGGGCACCAGGTGTTAAGACACCCCTACGGACTTAATTACTCAGACTTCACATATATATTTTTTTGCAACATCCTTGATCCATATAGCGAGCTTTGGGCCAGTGACTCCCAAACCAGTTGGTTTTAGGGCACTAAGTGTTAAAACACCCCTATGGAGAAATTTTGGACTAAAAATAAAAACAACACACAATTAAAAACAAGATACTGATCAACTAATTCTCAACTAATTCTCTATTATGGAGAATTCACAAATTAAATAATTCAAAAGGAAATAAACAAAAATTAACTTGTTCCGAAATAAGTTTGAGATACGTGTCAAGAGTGGAAATTTCTTACACAACTATCTCTTACCAATTTCACTTTTTAGTCAAAATAAAAACAAAAACGCAAAATATTTTTGTAATTTTTGAAAAATTTTCAATTTTTTTTGTATTTTTCGAAAAATTTTGGACTAAAAATAAAAACAACATACAATTAAAAACAAGATACTGATCAACTAATTCTCAACTAATTCTCTCCCCTAAACCTAAATGAGATATTGTCCCCAATATCTTAAACAGTAGAAGAAGAGTTTAGAAGATAGTATCTGGATAACTGAAATTCTACACGAAAAGTTAAAGGTTAAGATCCAGATTAATCCGACGCTTCTTACCACGATCGTCCTCGGACCAATTTATTTTTGAAATGATAGGGTCAATTTTTGGTTCATAGGCTAAGATTTGGTCAATTAGATCCGGAGCAGTTCTGGCAGTGAAGATGAGTTCTTTTAAAGGTTTTGACACGAACCCATTTCTCCGGGCATCATCAAGAAACACACAAAGAAAATCATAAAATCCTTCAACGTTGTACAGTCCAAGCGGTTTCTGGTGTATGTTCAGGTTCGCCCAAGATAACACTGTAAATATTTCCTCCAATGTACCCAAGCCACCTGACAAAGCAATAAAAGCATCAGCACGGTTAATCATTTCTACCAATCGTTCAGACATACCTGACACGATCAGTTCTTCTCTGTTTGATGGTCCAATAAGATTTCCTTCTGCCAAGGGTTTTGGGATGATTCCCAAAACGTGACTGCCTCACTCCTGTATAGCTTTTGAAACGATCCCCATAAGTCCAAGATTACCTCCGCCATATACTAAGTGCATATTCCTTGCAGCTAAGACTCGACCCAATTCATGTGCTGCTTCTACGTAGTATGGCTTAACACCAACACTAGTACCGCAAAACACACAAATGTTTTCAATTCGTCTTCTTGAAGTGGCTTCCATGTTTTACTCTGGATGTCTTCAAAATTGCAATGATGAGTTGAATTTATAACACCTGAAAAGGGTGAGTAAAATAATAGCACTAGTACCTACCAAATGACAATTATTAGTTAACAGTAAAATAAATCGTGATAGTCAAAAATGTCTGGATCCTGTCGGAGAAAATAAAAGAAAACAACAAAATAAATTACAATTATTAGGAAAAAACAATGAGATATAATATGTACAAGAAATGTAGCGGCTTTATTGACGTCTATGCGTCAGGGACAAGCTTCCCATCCAATTTTCTTATAAATTGGCAAACAGGGTCTTTTTGAGTCAGATTCCCAAGATTTAACTGTTGTTGTAACACCCCGGATTATTTTTACCCATATTTTATTTTATTATTTTGGTGGATAGAATTTTGAGAATTAAATTATTAAATTTGGGGAAGTTGGAATTAAAAAGTGGTTAAGGACAAGTGTAGGGTGTCAAACGAATTGTGCCATATTTATATATATTATTTGTCACTCAGTCATATACGGAAGGATAAAAAAAAAGGAAAAGAAGAAAGCAAGTTGATAAGAAGAGAATAAAAGAAAGATAAGTGTCTGAGGTAGGACACGTGAGAGAGGATAAAAAAAAAGAATGAATAAAAGAGATGAAGAGAAAGAAATAAGATAAGAAAAGAAAGATATACAAGACAGCAGGAGAGAGAGAGAGACGTGAGACGTGAGAGAGAGAAGAAAGAGAAAAAAGAAGAAAAAGAGAGAAATTTTAGTTTTCGTTCCGATCCGACCAATCCGTAGCTCAAATCCGACCGAGCCCTTAAGGAAAAGTGTAGATCTCGTCGAGATGATCATTTTGGTGGTGGTTTCATCTCGGGAAACTTCCAATTTTCGGAGAAATCTCGGTAAGAAACTTTTCATGGTTTTTCTCGATTTCCCGTTAATTCGGAACTCCGATCGACGAACCGTCAGCGCCATTAGAACCGAAATGAGGAGAGGAATTCACGGCCACCAGGAAATCTTGTTTTTGGCCGGAGCGTGGTGCTCACGCGCCACTCAAGTGGCGGCGCGTGAAGCCCACGCGCGGACAGTGGCGGTGGCGCGTGGAACCCACACGCCAGACAAAATTTCGCCGCCGATATTTCGAGTATCCTCCGCGAATTTCAGACCATTCCGAGTAGTAACGGATCTCCGAATCTTAATTTTCGTTAAGTTTGCGAGAACGACCGAACCACGTTTCTCGCATATTCTTTCATCTATTCTAGTTTAGATTATGTTCATTATAGTGAATTCTTTTATTTCTATAGGTGATCATGATTTTGTAAGCGGGGACGGTCCTGCTGCCTAGTTCCTTTCTCAGTAGTCAGCTCACCAGGTGCGTGGATAAACCTGTAACATTGATGTTTTCAAAAGAATATAGTATGTATGTTTTCTTAAATGAATTTTAAGGTAATGCATTAAATGAGTTTGCTTTCAGAAATTTTATATATTTTGCTATAAGGTATGGATCGAATATTGATTATGTTGAAATCATGTGTTTATGATATATGAGAAACTTGCATGATTTGAGATATATGAGCATGAATTTTGGAAATGATTTTTATGTTAGGATGCACCCCGTGTACTTATATGTGCCAGATTATTGCCATGAGATAAGGTCTCATGTTGCCAGTTATTGCCGTGAGATAAGGTCTCACGTTGCCAGTTTGCTCCGGATGCCAGTTTTGCCGTGGGGGGAAGCCCCATGTTTCCAGCTTTGCCGTATTTGTCATGAGGTTGTGCATATAGATAATAAACAGATTTATCATTACAGAGTATTTTTGAGCAGTATGAGTTTTATGAGAAATGAGATTTATGATTTGAGTTTTATGAGAAATGAGTTTATGAGAAATGAGATTTATGATTTGAGTTTTATGAGAAATGAGTTTATGAGAAATGAGATTTATGATTTCAAGTAAATGTTTGAGATATGATTTACAGCTTATGTAATTATATATATTATGAAAGACTTGTTCGATCCACTTTGTTACTTGATTATCCACGGCACTGAGCTGTGATCCATTGCACTAAGCGTGAGCTTACCCCCCATTCCTTAACATTTCAGGTTTAGCAGATTAGTAGTATCGTTCTTTCATCTGCTGTTTCGTCATCATTCCTGCCAGTAGAGAAAAGGTTGTGCCAACAGTAGAGTGTCTTGTTATGTTTTGAGACTGTATTTCTAGATATGTATTTCTTGGGAGAATTTGTTATGTGATTATAGGCATTGAGCCTTTAATTGATACTGAGGTTATTGTATTTCCTTTATGGATATTATGTTGAGTTGGATCATGGAGATCCTAGTTTTATGATGAGATTTTATTTTTCAGTTTTGATTTTTTTTCCTTGTATTTGGAGGATTAGTCCATATTACAGGGGAAACTCTGCCAGTTTCTAGTCTCCGTCTCACCCCTACTCTACCTAAGGGAACGGGTGTGACAATTAATGGTATCAGAGCCAGGTTTCATAGATTCTGTAGACATTTTGTTTTCTTTATCAGTTATTTTATGTCATCTAGCGGTTGACATCTTTCATGTGTTTTTAGATGCCTCCGCGTCTCAGAGTTTAAGGTTCAGGTCGAGTTCGTACTTGTAAGATAGCAATGTTGGCAAACCTTCTAGGGCACCTCCAGTTGATGAGGAGGTTAATTCTTATGATGGGGAACCTTATGAAGGAGAAACCCTGATTCCGTTGTAAGAGATTCGCTAGCCACGATTTTCGGAGAGGGTACTCCAGTTCATCATCTTCCAGTAGTTTCGATAGTTGCCCTATCGTTATTCCTATAGCTGAATCCGACGTGATTTCTATGGTTGTACGTACATGTACCTTCTGTCATAACATGATATCGTTGTGAATTAGTAGGACGAAGGCATTAGAACTTTGGCGTTTAAGAAATGAGAAAGAAGACCTTATTGATAATCGTATTTGATTAATCAATATTTATGATTACATTATGGAATATAACAACTGGGTTGTGTTGCGAGGACAGGATCATCTTCGAATTGATAATCTTCCCATTGACGTTTCGCGCGTAGAGACATTGGAATGAGGCCGTCGATGATTTGAATTTTGAGACTGTCACGAAACTTGATTTTGTTGTAGCCCTGAACGATACTTCTATGTGATTCTTCGATAGTAGTGAAGATTTGCCAGTCTTTATCATTAGTATTGCTTTCTAGACTTCGACGGACTGAGTCTGCAGAGAGAGCTCTAAGATCACAGGATTGACGAAAAGTATCTCTCTTCTGGGAAAATATCATCGTATCCATAGTAAGCTCTAAGTTTCGGTCTAGATGGCCAACAAGTGAGTTTCCAATTAGTGAGTTGACGTGATGGTATGATTCTTATAAGATGAATTGGTGGTAAAGACGAGCGAATAGTCATTCGACCATTCTGGGGTAATGGTTTCGATCCAGACAGTAATACTTTTGTGGCGTTTATACCATCGATACAAAATATTACTGATGAATGGAGGAAGCTCACCAAGGCTATCTTCTGAGATACCAGGATAGTTGGGATGGATTTGACTTGGTCCAAGAATAAATCCATTTAGGAAACCGAGTTCGAACAAGGTGCCGAGACTCCACTGGCAATGATTGAAGAAATCATGACTGTTGATGAAAACTGTGGAGTGGAATCTGTGATATCCACAATGAACAATCGCTGAATTATTTTGTTGGATTATTAAACCATCTGTTTTTCCATTCCAAATGGTTCTAAGAATGTAACACCACCTCATGAAATTGGTAGGAACTCTTGCTAAGATATCCATTGCAATCTCTTTAGGCAAAAGAGCGGATGGAGCTTCATTGAGACAATCGTAGATATCTCTCCAAAGGTCTCGGACATATTTAGAGTCTATAACTGCTCGATCAATGACTGGCCATTTACAAAGCTTTTGGTATATCACCTTGGCTCTGACAGATCTTGAATAAGGGTTAGGATTGGCAGATGAGGATGCCATTGAAGAAGTTTTTGAGTAATACCTTAAGAACTCGTGCATCTCTTTATAGAGAGAGATATCAATAATTCTTCATGACAAGATACTTCACAGTATCTATGCATATTGGAAGAGATAATAATTGTCGAGCTGATTAGAGGTAAAGCAGATATTTGAGGGACATGCAAATCCTCTTTTCAATAATGGGAAACTTAAGATAGTGGATTTTGCTTAAATTGCTAAAAGCTCTTTACAGCTGTTGTCTATGCAGTACCCTAGGTGGAGCCTTTTCTTTATGTGATGAGATAGTTGGTTTGTAAGTTGGGTTCAGGTTTAAAAAAAAAGCAGTGATTGGAAAGAATGCGACTACTACTTTTAGATTAAGTTGAGAAAAGATTTGACTTATGTTGAAGAACCAGTGGAAATTCTTACTTGAGAGTTAAAGACAATTGAGAAGCAAGACGATTCTTTTGGTAAGAAGCCCTTTGGGGTAAACACTTGAAAGTAGAAGTATTATGGAACGTGAGGAAAACATGAGGAATAAATATCCCCATTTGTTTCCACCCTATGGTATGTGAATTTCGAGGACGAAATTCTTTTAAGGGGGAGAGAGTTGTAACACCCCGGATTATTTTTACCCATATTTTATTTTATTATTTTTGGTGGATAGAATTTTGAGAATTAAATTATTAAATTGGGGAAGTTGGAATTAAAAAGTGGTTAAGGACAAGTGTAGGGTGTCAAACGAATTGTGCCATATTTATATATATTTATTGTCACTCAGTCATATACGGAAGGATAAAAAAAAAGGAAAAGAAAAGAAAGCAAGTTGATAAGAAGAGAATAAAAGAAAGATAAGTGTCTGAGGTAGACACGTGAGAGAGGATAAAAAAAAAAGAATGAATAAAAGAGATGAAGAGAAAGAAATAAGATAAGAAAAGAAAGATATACAAGACAGCAGGAGAGAGAGAGAGACGTGAGACGTGAGAGAGAGAAGAAAGAGAAAAAGAAGAAAAGAGAGAAATTTTAGTTTTCGTTCCGATCCGACCAATCCGTAGCTCAAATCCGACCGAGCCCTTAAGGAAAAGTGTAGATCTCGTCGAGATGATCATTTTGGTGGTGGTTTCATCTCGGGAAACTTCCAATTTTCGGAGAAATCTCGGTAAGAAACTTTTCATGGTTTTTCTCGATTTCCCGTTAATCCGGAACTCCGATCGACGAACCGTCAGCGCCATTAGAACCGAAATGAGGAGAGGAATTCACGGCCACCAGGAAAATCTTGTTTTTGGCCGGAGCGTGGTGCTCACGCGCCACTCAAGTGGCGGCGCGTGAAGCCCACGCGCGGACAGTGGCGGTGGCGCGTGGAACCCACACGCCAGACAAAATTCGCCGCCGATATTTCGAGTATCCTCCGCGAATTTCAGACCATTCCGAGTAGTAACGGATCTCCGAATCTTAATTTTCGTTAAGTTTGCGAGAACGAACCGAACCACGTTTCTCGCATATTCTTTCATCTATTCTAGTTTAGATTATGTTCATTATAGTGAATTCTTTTATTTCTATAGGTGATCATGATTTTGTAAGCGGGGACGGTCCTGCTGCCTAGTTCCTTTCTCAGTAGTAGTCAGCTCACCAGGTGCGTGGATAACCTGTAACATTGATGTTTTCAAAAGAATATAGTATGTATGTTTTCTTAAATGAATTTTAAGGTAATGCATTAAATGAGTTGCTTTTCAGAAATGTTTATATATTTTGCTATAAGGTATGGATCGAATATTGATTATGTTGAAATCATGTGTTTATGATATATGAGAAACTTGCATGATTTGAGATATATGAGCATGAATTTTGGAAATGATTTTTATGTTAGGATGCACCCCGTGTACTTATATGTGCCAGATTATTGCCATGAGATAAGGTCTCATGTTGCCAGTTATTGCCGTGAGATAAGGTCTCACGTTGCCAGTTTGCTCCGGATGCCAGTTTTGCCGTGGGGAAGCCCCATGTTGCCAGCTTTGCCGTATTTGTCATGAGGTTGTGCATATAGATAAATAAACAGATTTATCATTACAGAGTATTTTTGAGCAGTATGAGTTTTATGAGAAATGAGATTTATGATTTGAGTTTTATGAGAAATGAGTTTATGAGAAATGAGATTTATGATTTGAGTTTTATGAGAAATGAGTTTATGAGAAATGAGATTTATGATTTCAAGTAAATGTTTGAGATATTGATTTACAGCTTATGTAATTATATATATTATGAAAGACTTGTTCGATCCACTTTGTTACTTGATTATCCACGGCACTGAGCTGTGATCCATTGCACTAAGCGTGAGCTTACCCCCCATTCCTTAACATTTCAGGTTTAGCAGATTAGTAGATCGTTCTTTTCATCTGCTATTTCGTCATCATTCCTGCCAGTAGAGAAAAGGTTGTGCCAACAGTAGAGTTTGTTATGTTTTGAGACTGTATTTCTAGATATGTATTTCTTGGGAGAATTTGTTATGTGATTATAGGCATTGAGCCTTTAATTGATACTGAGGTTATTGTATTTCCTTTATGGATATTATGTTGAGTTGGATCATGGAGATCCTAGTTTTATGATGAGATTTTATTTTTCAGTTTTGATTTTTTTTCCTTGTATTTGGAGGATTAGTCCATATTACAGGGGAAACTCTGCCAGTTTCTAGTCTCCGTCTCACCCCTACTCTACCTAAGGGAACGGGTGTGACAGTTGTCTTTCATTTTGGAATTGTGTATGTAATTTACGGATGGCTATATGAACATATCCAATGGGATGCGTCTCAAGAGTTGAAGATATATCATCTACAGACTCCTTACTCAAGCCATCCCTAATGAATTTAATTTTATCTTCGCGATTATTAGACACCATTCCTAAAGAACGACAATGAGTATTGCAATTCCAGTGTGCACATTTGTAACAAACACCCATTTGCTTAGCTCTACGTTTCTTTACATAGGTGCTTCTTCCAAAACCAGGCAGATGTGAAATAAAATATTCAGAAAACTCACCTGCCAATCGGACCCGTGCTTCAATTACCCAACGAATATCATTAGGAACACCATGGATTGTTAGTAATCTCATCCGTTCCAAACAAGCTTTGTAAACTTTCATCAGAGATTTTTGAGGGAGAGAAGGAAATTGCTTGTGAAGATTGTGAGTTCTTCCATCGTGAAATGACTTTACCTGCAAAAATTAAACACACAAAAATAAAACACACCAAATCACAATATATACACAAATTGCATGGGTTGCCTCCCTGCTAACGCTAAGTTTAACGTCGACAGCTAGACGTGACTTCTCGAACGTTAGGCTGGATCTAAAAGTATGACACTTTCTTTTTGTCGCTCAAATATTTCTCCCTAGTAGTGCTTGACACGCTGACTGTTAACCTTGAATGTTTCGTTGGTGTTCGGATCCAGTAACTCAACAGCTCCATATGGTAAAACCTGAGTGATCACAAAAGGACCTGACCATCTTGATTTCAACTTTCCAGGGAAAAGTTTCAACCGTGAATTGTACAACAACACTTGCTGCCTTGGTTCCAACTGCCTGTGCACTATTTTTCGATCATGTCATTTCTTGGTCTTTTCTTTGTACAATCTGGCATTCTCATAAGCCTGTAAGTGAAATTCCTCCAATTCGTTAAGTTGGTGGAGTCTTTTCTCTCATGCATCTTGTGGATCAAGATTCAACTTCTTTAGTGCCAAGTACGCCTTGTGCTCAAGCTCAACTGGCAGATGGCATGCTTTCCCAAACACCAATCGATATGGGGACATACCAATGGGTGTCTTGTAAGCTGTCTGATAGGCCCATAATGCGTCATCCAGTTTTGTTGACCAGTCCCTCCTTGTTGATCCAACAGTTCTCTCCAAGATTCTTTTGATTTCTCTGTTTGAAACTTCAACCTGTCCATTTGACTGTGGATGATAAGCAGTGGCAACCTTGTGAGTAACTCCGTATTTGGATAGGAGTGCATCAAAGTATCTGTTGTAGAAATGTGAGCCATCATCGCTGATAATTGCCTGAGGTGTTCCGAAGCGAGTGAAAATATTATTTTTAAGAAATTTTATCACCACTTTTGAATCATTGGATGGAAGTGCAATTTCTTCAACCCATTTGGAGACATAGTCTACAGCAACCAAGATGTACATGTTTTCGAATGATGGAACAAAGGGTCTCATAAAATCAATACCCCACACATCAAATATCTCTATTTCCAGAATGTTTTGCAATGGTCCTTCATTTCTCCTGGAAATATTCCCTGTCCTCTGGCACCTGTCACATTGAAGAGAAAACAAGCATCTTTAAAAAGAGTAGGCCAAAACAAACCTGATTGTAGGACTTTTGCTGCAGTTTTATTCCCGCTGAAGTGTCCGCCATATGGTGATGAATGACAGTGTTGTAAAACACTGTTGACCTCCTCATGTGGAACACAACGCCTCAGTAATTGATCAGCACATCGTTTGATCAGGTACGGCTCATCCCAGACATAGTGCTTGACTTCTTTGAAGAACTTCTTCCTTTTCTGAGTTGTCCATTCCAATGGCCATTTTCCCGATACAATGAAGTTGACATAGTCAGCATACCAAGAGACATTCTGCTGTTTCATGGCAAATAGTTGTTCATCTAGAAAAAGTTTCTTTGATTTTCAATTCTTTGCCAGCTGTTTCTCCATTCTCAAGCCTTGATAGATGATCTGCCACTTGGTTCTCTGTCCCTTTCCTGCCTCTGATCTCCACGTCAAATTCTTGCAGAAGAAGTATCCAACGGATCAATCTGGGTTTGGCATCTTTCTTCGTGATCAGATATTTGATTGCTGAATGATCTGTGTAGACCACCACTTTGGGACCCAGCAGATAGGAGCGGAATTTTTCAAAAGCGTACACAACTGCGAGCAACTCCTTTTCAGTGGTTGTGTAGTTGAGTTGAGCTTCATTCAAAGTCCTGCTAGAGTAGTAAATGGTGTGGAAAATCTTTTCTTTGTGTTGTCCCAAAACTGCATCTACAGCAAAATTACTAGCATCGCACATCACTTCAAATGGAAGGGTCCAATCTGGTGCTACAATGATCGGGGCAGAAATCAGCTTCTGTTTTAAGATCTCAAAAGCTCCATGGCATTCTTTGGTGAAATTGAAAGGCACATCCTTCACCAGAAGATTGCATAGAGGTTTAGCAATCTTGGAAAAGTCTTTGATAAATCTCCTGTAAAAACCTGCATGTCCGAGAAAGCTCCGAATCCATTTGACTGATGTCGGCGGAGGTAGTTTTTCAATTATTTCAATCTTTGCTTTGTCTACCTCGATTCCCTTTTGTAAGATTCGGTGTCCAAGAACAATGCATTCTTGTGCCATGAAGTGGAATTTCTCCCAATTGAGTACCAGGTTTGTATTTTCGACCTTTGTAACACCTGTTCCAGATTTTGCAAGCAGTGGTCAAAAGAATCTCCAAACACAGAAAAATCATCCATGACTACCTCCATACTCTGCTCCAGCATTTATGAGAATATGGCCATCATGCAACGCTGAAATGTGGCTGGAGCATTACATAATCCAAATGGCATCCTACGGAAAGCAAAAGTATCATAGGGACATGTAAAGGTGGTTTTCTCCTGATCTTCTGGGGCGATAGCAATCTGATTGTACCCTGAATATCTGTCCAGAAAGCAATAGAACTCATGTCCCGCCAGTCTGTCCAACATTTGGTCAATGAATGGTAGCGGAAAATGGTCATTTCTCGTGGCTTTGTTCAGTTTCCTGTAGTCCATGCATACTCTTCATCCAGTCACCGTTCTGGTTGGAATTAGCTCGTTCTTTCCATTGGTAACAACAATGATTCCTTCTTTCTTCGGCACATACTGCATAGGACTCACCCAATTACTATCTGAGATGGGGTAAATGATGCCAGCATCCAACCATTTGATGATTTCTTTCTTTACGACCTCCTTCATGATTGGATTGAGTATCTGTTGATGCTCCACTGTGGGTTTGTACTCATCATTCATCAGAATCTTGTGCATGCAAAATGATGGACTAATGCCTCGAATGTCTGCTATAGTCCAGCCAATGGCTCTTTTTTGTTCTCGTAACACTCTCAGTAACTTTTCTTCCTACTCCAATGTTAGTGAAGAAGAAATAATAACAGGTAATTCAGAAGAGTTTCCAAGAAATGCATACCTGAGATGGCTCGGAAGTAACTGGTTCTTTAATCGAAGGCTTGATTCGATCTTTCTTTGGCAGTTCCAGACTTTCAGCTGATGGTGTCGATTTGAATCGGAATGGTTTTTCAAGGTAGTTGATACATTCCAGGATTTCAGCATCTAGCTCGCTGTCAGTCATGTTGGTAATGCAAGCTTCAAGTTTGTCCGTATGGGTTGTATCAGTATCCTGAATGATACTATCAACAATATCAATTCTGAAACATTCTTCTTCCTTTTCATCGCTCGGGAATTTCATGGCTTTGAAAACATTGAAAGTAACTTCTTGGTCCTGAACTTTCATAGTTAGTTCTCTTTTTTGTACATCAATCACAGTTCGTCCTGTTGCCAAGAATGGTCTTCCAAGGATGATAGGTACATCTTTGTCTTCTTCCATATCAAGGATAATGAAATCTGCTGGAAGAATGAGTTTGTCGACTTTGACCAGCACATCTTCAACAACACCTCTTGGAAATGCGAGCGTTCGATCAGCAAGTTGTAGTGAGACTGAGGTAGGCATTGCTTCTCCAATTTGCAGTTTACTAGCAATGGAAAAAGGCATCAAATTAACACTTGCACCTAAGTCACATAAAGCCTTACCGATATTGTGTTCTCCAATGGTGCATGGGACAGTGAAACTGTCAGGATCTTTCAACTTCGGGGGAAGTTTCCTTTGAATGATGGCGCTGCACACTTCCATCAATACTACTGTCTCGTAATCTCCCAATCTCCATTTTCGTGAAAGAATGTCTTTCATGAATTTGACGTAGCTGGGCATTTCTTCCAAGGCTTCTGCAAATGGAATGTTGATATGCAGCTTTTTGAACACCTTCAGGAATCAAGCAAATTGCTTATCCAACTTGTTTTTCTGAAGTCGCTGTGGAAAAGGTGGAGGTGGAGTGATCTGATCTTTTTATTTTTCTTTTGCTTCTTTTTCCTCCATCTGTGGAACTGCATCTTTTGGAAATTCCTCAATTGTTTCCTTGATTCTAACATCTTTGTTGATTTCAGTACCGCTTTTCAAGGTGATGGCTTGGCATTGCTCCTTCCCTCGGTTCTTTGGAATTGGTTCTATGTTGCTGGGAAGATTTCCTAGCGGTCTGTAACTCTGAGCATTGGCCAGTTGTCCGGTTTGATTCTCCAGTGCTTTGATGGAAGCAGATTGGCTCTGAAACATAGCATCGTACTTTTTTAACTGAGCCAGCACTTCTGCTATTCCTGGTTCATTTGCATGCTCCTGACCTTTGTTATGTTGCTGGAATCCAGGTGGTGGATAGTTCTGCTGTTGGAATCCAGGTGGTGGATTGTTCTTTTTCCCTGAATTATTGTTCCATGAAAAATTGGGATGATTCCTCCACCCTAGGTTGTAGGTGTTGGAATATGGATTGTTCCTCTATCTGTTGAAATTGTTGACATAATTCACAGTTTCTTCAAGTTGGTTTGGTTCTGGTGCTCCTCTATATGGTGAACTTGTGGATCCAGTGGTAAGAGTCTCCATGAATTTGCATATCTGATCCAGCTTGGCGTTGACTGCTGTATTGGCTCCACTTTCATAAATTCCTGCAATTCTTTGGATCATGCTCCTTTCTGTTGGCCACAAGGAATTGTTGTTGGCCATTTATTCGATTAGGTCACAGGCTTGATCTTCTCATTTTTCCATCAAAGCTCCTCCAGCAGCAGCATCGATTGTGGTTCTTATCAGTCCAGAAAGTCCATTATAGAAAGATTGGACTTGAAGCCATTTTGAAATCTCACGGTAAGGACATTTCTGGAGCAACTCTTTGTACCTTTCCCAAGCTTCGTAGAGAGTTTCTGAGGCTTGTTGTATAAATGATGTGATGTCATTCCTCAGTTTTCCAGTTCTGGCTGGTGGAAAGTACTTTGCAAGGAATTTGGTGGCTAAAACGTTCCAAGTTGTGATGGAACCTGCTGGTAGTGAATGTAGTCAAGCTTTAGCTCTGTCTTTCAAGGAGTATGGAGAAACACGCAGTCTCATTGCTTCTTCAGCTTCTTGGTTGTAATTGAAAGTGCCGCAAACTTCCAAAAAGTTGCTGATGTGGGTATTAGGATCTTCAGTTGCTTTCCCCCCAAACTGCACTGACTGTTGAATCATCTGAATGCATGTTTTGATGTCACACGCATTTGCTGGTAAAAGAGGAAGTACAATACAGGAAATGAAGTCGTCTACCATCAGAATACTTCTGTCTCGAATGGGTATTGATGGTGCAACTTCCAAAGGTTCAGGTTCCATGTTGACTAAAGCTTCTTGGCCTTCACGCCTTTCCCTTCTCAACTTTCTGATGGTTCTTTCAATTTATGGGTCGAACGGTCGGAGTTCAAAGATTCTAGTTCGTCTCATGTAGTTTCTGAGAACCTGAAACACAAGAAAACAAAAACAATAAGTAAAAAGAAATTAGATACAAGTAACGTATCTAACCCCAAAACTAATAGTGAAAGATAAATAAGTCCCCGACAACGGTGCCAAAAACTTGACCGGTGCGTAATCAAACACGTATAACGCAAGCGCACGTATCGTTCAAGTAGTATAAAAAGTATCGATCCCACGAGGACTTAATACCTAATCTATTAATTTTATGAGGTCAAATGATTACTAGTATCTAATAGGTTGATTGATTAATTTGAAATGGTGATGATTTTGAATTTAAAAACAAGTAAATAAAATTGCGCGAAAGTAGGTTTAAGAAAATTCAATATTAGGAAACTATCTAGGGTTGTGAATCTTTCTAATATCTTTTAAAAGATGAAGTGGTTATTTCATGTTTGTGTAATAAATCGGTTTACTAACTTGGAACACTAAATTATGCGAAAGCCTCTGTCGATGGTCAGACACAAATACCCAGTATAACCCAATTGAACCATATGTCTATGTCAACCAAATTACCTGGATTCATTAAGTTTAAGTTCCAATTATGGCTACCCCCGCCCGACAGGTATATGTCTATCCTGTAAGGAAATCTATTAAATGGTTATCTATCCTCAAGGAAGATCGTGGGTTATTAAGTCTAAGGCTGAAACCTAAAATTCCTTTGTTAAGTTTATTTTAGATTTACCAGATCAATCTTATTACCCAAACTTAAGCTTAAGACTTAAGTAAACCTTTAAATTACTCAAACTATAAAGTAACCCCTTAAAAACACTTGTGATATTAGAAGTCATCACACAGATAACTAACTTAGTTACGACACATAACTAGGGCTAGTAAAAACTTAAAAATAACAGACATAAATTACAATGCTGAAAAATAAATACGGTAAAATAAATACTAAAAAGTAAAATTACAATAAAATAAAATGCTAAGGTAAAAGGATTTACTTTTACTACTACTAAATTAGATGTGTCCCTTAATATAATATATTAACTTGTGATGATATTACCAACCAGCCATATAGCGGCAACCTGATTAAGTCAAATTAATTCCGACCAGCCATATAGGCGGTATCAAAATTTTTCCATAAACCTGCCATATAGGCGGTAAGAAAATTTAATTTCCAACCGACCAATCTGGCGGTATCCTTGCTTAGTCAGGTTTAAACCAGTTTAAAATGAATTACCAACCGACCAATATAGCGGTATCCTTATTAAGTCGAATTTTAAATAGTGAATATATTATAATTAAGGGAGATTAATCTAAATAGCAATAGTAAAAGAATTACCTTTCACCCTTGCAGGGGGAAGTAACCTCCACATGGTTAAATAGTAAAAAACTGTAAAAATAAAGAAAGTAAATTACTATTACTATTACAGAACGTAATTAAAATTAATTACAAAACTGAAATTAAAATAAACTAGATAGAAAATTATCTATTTACATCAGAGAATTCAGAGAGGAAGGTACATTTAAAACTGAAATTTCGAGCTCTATTTATAGGCGTCAATAAGCACCGCGCGTCGTGACGCGCATGTTTCTTCTTGCGTCGCGACGTGCTGATATGTCAAGCGCTGATTGGTCCATTTCAGATTCTTATCTGCCACATGGCAATTCGGATAAATGAGTCAATAATTGAGCTGATGTGGCGCTGACGTGGTGATGACGTGGCACTGATGTGGCGACACATGGCAAAAGTGATTGTCGGCACCATAGGATGATGACATGGCGGTGACATGGCATGTTGACTCAGTCTTCTGCTGACGTGGCTGATGACGTGGCTGACACGCGGGATGACACATGTCGACACGTGGCGATGGTGATTGTCGGCATCATAGGATGATGACATGTGTCACGGCGCACGTTAGCAGATCAGTTGTGATGTTGACACGTGACACGGCGCACGTTACTAAAGTCCGGTACACGTTAGCAAAGTCAAACTTCTCAGATTCTGACATGTGTCCTCGGTGCACGTTAGCATGGTGCGGCGCACGTTAGGCGTCGTGATGCGCCAAATGACAAAATTGCCATTTTGTGTTCTTTTTCACTGTTTTGGCCCCAAATCACCTCTAGAATGTCCTGAAACTTTATTTATCTACAAAATAACACAAAATACATCAAAATATTCGCAAAACTCAAGAAATTATACAAAATATTAGGTCAAATGAGTAGGAAATAGTGATATAATTACCACCCATCAATGACCAAAGAGACCGTCAGGCTATGTTTATTCCCATTCTCTTTAAGGGACAAAGTGAGGGGTTGGCTGCAATTAATAACGATGGGGAGCATCATGACATGGCAGGATATGGATATAATTTTTCTTGCAAGGTTCTTTCCACCAACTACATCAGCCCAACTGAGAACAAAAATTAGCATATTTAAGCAGTTGGAGACTGAGAATCTGTACAAGGCCTGGGAGCTCTTAAAAGATCTACTCAGGAGATGCCCACAGCATAATTTTGAAAACAGGGTTCAGATTCAATTATTTTATAATGGGATGAATGATCCTAATAGAACCATGGTCGATGCAGCCGCTAGAGGAACCTTATTCAAGAAATCTGCTGAAGATGCATATGCTCTATTGGAGGAGATGGCCATTAATAATTTCCAATGGCCAAATGAACATACTATTGTGCCTAAGGTGGCTGGTATATACGAGGTGGATCCTATTGTTCCAATTACTGCTCAAGTGTCATCTCTCACAACTCATCTAACAGCATTGACCAACCAACAAGGTCAACTATCTATTTAAGCTGTCTCTGCTAATAGAATGAACTTACCTGGCGGAGGATATGAGTAAGTCCAATATGTGAATAATTATAACTTCAACAATTATAGAGGCAATCATATGGCTAACTACTATCATCCGAACTTGTCATATGTTAATACAGAGAATGTCTTGCAACCTCCGTCTGGCTTCAACAATCAAAGAGCTGAGCAGAAATCTTCCTTACAAGACCTCATTAGCATGTTTGTTACTAAACCTTCAGAGAGATTTAAGAAAAATCAATCGAGGCTGAATAATATTGAAACACATATAGACAATATAGGGGCAACAATGAAGTCCTTAGAATTGCAGATTGGGCAGATTACTCTTCCATGGCTAATAAACATAAATGAGTGTTTCCTAGCGATACCGAAGTAAATCCTAAGGAGCAGTGTCAGGCCATTACCCTTAGGAGCGGGAAAGAGATTAGAGATACTCATAAGAACCAAGGCAGTAAGGACAAAGAGGCAACACAAAATGAGAAAACAGTAATAAAAGAAGAAAACAGTACAATACCTCTTCCGTATAATCCACCTCACATCTCGAAGACACATTTGCCATTCCCTCAGCGCTTTCAAAGGAAAAAGTTGGATGATCAGTTCGGCAAGTTCCTAGATATCTTTAAAAATATCCATATCAACATCTCATTCACAAATGCTTTGAACAAATGCCAAACTATGTCAAGTTTATGAAGGAGATGATATCCAAAAAGAGAAAATTGACAGATTTTTAAACGGTAGCACTAACAAATGAGTGTAGTGCCATTATACAGAAGAAACTTCCTCCAAAACTGAAGGATCCTGACAGCTTCACCATACCGTGCACTATTATGAATCGATATTTTGGTAAGGCACTATGGGATTTAGGTGCTAGTATCAATCTCATGCCCTTATCCATCTACAAACAGTTGGGTATAGGTGAGGCAAAGCCAACCACAGTCATATTACAGCTACCAGATAGATCTCTCACATACCCACGTGGAATAGTAAATGATGTGTTTGTTAAAGTGGATAAGTTATATTTCCCTACTGACTTTCTTATTCTTGATATGAAAGAGGATCATGAAGTTCCAATCATCCTTGGAAGACTTTTCTCGGCAATAGGTAGAGCAATCATTGATGTGCAGAAAGGTGAACTGACGATGAGAGTTCAAGATGAAGAAGTCACCTTTAGTGTTTTCCAAGTCATGCCGAGTCCTCAAGATGATGAAGAATGTGGCAGGATATACATTGTAGAAAAACCAGCTACAGTAGACAATAACCATGTGTTAGGCCCGTCTCTATGTATTCAAGCTAACATTTAGGAGAACCCAGTAGCAAAGAAACCTATGAACATAGTGAAGCCAAGTAGAGAAGATCCTCCACAGCCAGAACTGAAATCACTCCCAAAGTAATCAAGAGTCAATGCTCGCCTAAAGATGATCCTTGGAAAGCTCAAAAGGAGGTCAAACTAATTTTACCATATGTGCAGTCCAAAATTTCAACCATCAGTAGACCATAGGAGGCTATCCATGGATAAATTGCCACAGCTTGCCATGCTATCTTTTTCATGTCATAAAAACCGGTGGATAAGAAAGCATATGAGACTACCCGATTTGCTACGTTGAAGCCATCATGACCACTTGAGTGGTTACATCTAGCTGAAGACGTTAAACTTAGCGCTAGCGGGGAGACAACCCTTGTAATTTTTTAAATTTATTTTTCTTTACTTTATTTTTATTTTATTGTGTGCTAGTTGCTTCTTTATTAGTTTGCATGTGTATTTATGCAGGTAGCACGACCCACACAACCCGAACAACCAAATTCTGACCAGCAGGAGCCTGATCAACTCCATGCACGGTAGTGTTGTTCCTCATTCTTGTTTCTTTATGTTTATCTTACATTGAGGACAATGCAAGTTTTAAAGTTTGGGTGTGTGTGCATATAGTAATAGTACCTCTTACTTTTTTTAAATATATATATATTTTGTTTTTTTAGTCCTACATAGTAAAATATAAGTCCAAATGATAAATTTTATTTGCCTTCGATGCTGTCTTAGAAATGATAAGTTCCCAATTTATTTTTATCTGATGTCTTGAGTAGGTGATCTAGGTTAGATTCGCAAGTACTTAACAATAGATTTTTAGCAGTAAGAACCTAGGTAGTTGGAAAAGTGACTAGTTGAAGAAATTGTTTGCCAATGAATGATTGTTTGCTTAGATATCTATCTCAATATGCTAGTGTTATGATGTATGGTATGGTTAAAAATAAAAGAAAAGAAAAAATTTGAATGAAAAATTGAAAAAAAAAAAGTTAAACCACATATAACTGATAAGTGTGAATCTACCCATGAGCGAATGTTAGGACCACCATGAGGAGAAATGCTACCTTAAAGGGTAGGTGTGTTAAAAAAAATGAAGAACAAATCGTACCATACTGAGCACATAATAGGAAAATACAAAGTACTTCCGAGATATCTAGGTTGGTTTGACCCATTAGATCTCAATTTTTGAGATAAAATCATTGAGTTGGCTTATTTAGGAGTCGATATGTGAATGAACCTTTACACACACATTGTGAATCTGGCTTAGATGATTTATTCAAGAAATTGCATTTAAGTTGTGTTGAGTACTTTGAAGGTTCTCTGATTTCATTGCTAGCATTCTTTGAGGATAATATTATTTGTAAATACCAGAACAATTTATTTTATTTTATTTTATTTTATTATTTTTTTCCTGATTGTATGTGTGCAAATGAAGTTTGTAGGTGTCGTCGTTGTAAGCTCTCACGAGACTATAACTCATCCATTAGGGCTGCCTGGGGGTTTAAAGGCTTGTTGCATACATTAAAGGCAATCATGATCCCTACGAAAGTGGCCTAGTTATTTTAGTTATTTTTATTATTTAGTTTTTCTTTAGTCTTTTGTTCAGGACTAGCAAAATCATAAGTTTGGGGGTGTTTGATAAGTGCAGTTTGTAGTATTTTTCTTTAATGTATTTTGTAGTTTCTTTGAAGTTTCATTGATAGGAAGCATTGGAACATGGATCTTGGGGCAAATGAACTTGTTTTGGGACCTTAGGGACTCATTGAAAGCACGCGGGAAAACATAATACGTGAAAAATAACATCTTGAAAATTTGGCCTGACATCGCAACGCCTATTGTAGCATCGCGACAACCAGACAGGATCCATACATTATTCCCTAGAGTTCAGCATCACAACGCCACTTCCGACATCGCGACGCTATGGCAGATGTCCAAAATCTTCAGGCATAAGGACTGCAAGACTTCCCTATAAATACATAAGCTCGTCCAAAACCCTAAAGTGGAGAAAACTACACAACAAAGACTCTAAACACATATTTTAGAGAGACCCAAGGAGGAAAATTGAAGAGCGACAAGAGGAGACGAAGGCGGTGACGTCCGAAGACGAAGGGATTCGATTTGGGTTTAATCTTCTAGTTTTTTTCTTTAAACTCTAATGATGTCCACTATGTTCTTGACCATGCTTTCATTGTTTTTATATTTAGTCATGAACTAACTCTATTATTCTAAATGATGATGTAGCCAATGCTTGAACCTATGTATTATTTTCCAAATTAATTGTTATAAAGTTTTATTTCAGTTTATTTATATTCTTTTGTGTTTAATGCTTCTAGTTTGTTGGCCACAAATTAAGATGATGAATGTTTAAAATATATCACTCGGGAGAGGGGATTTTGAATAGGATCTATAGAATATAACCTAGGAATTTTGTAGAGTTCGAGAGAATCTATAATTCCTTTGAAGTCGTTAACAAATAATCATATAGCATAATGAGTTATTGATTACTAGATTTTTATAGGGATATTGAAGTCTATAATTGATAATATATTCACTCTGCACTCAGGAGAGGGGGTTAGAATAACTTAGGGTTCTTGGCTTATGAACAATGCAACTGAATAAGAATTGATTGGCACAACAAATACATAAGGGATAGCTAGGTGAAATCAGACTCTAGAATCTCTCCTATCTTTATTTATCTCAACTAAACGTTTAGATTTTTAGCTTATTTAGCTTTTAACTTTAATTTAGATTATTTTAAAGTTTTTTCTAAATAAAGTTAAGTTTATCAATTATAGTACTTAGTGAGAGTTTGATTACAATCCATGGGGGTTCGACACTCATACATATCTTTTACTAAAACTCTACACCGTATACTTGCAGTACGATAATCTCGCAACAGGTATAATATAGTCAACTTATAAATTTGTGATCTCTATATAACACTCGAAACTTGCTTCCGCAGTATACCACAACCATGGATTTACTAGATCGCAAATATGTGCAGGATACCTACGCCCTGTACACAGGACTAACAGATTCTATCTGATACTCACATGATATTATAAGCATGAGTCCACACTCGACAAACAGGCGAAGGTCTAATCTATATAGATATGTGACGTGACTTCCATCAAAGTGTAGAGGATATCTCATATATCCATAGTGGTATCTCAAGTCGAAGGACCACTATGCTACTCGACTTGAGAAGATTCATATTGACGTTGATGTATCATCTATTAGGAAATCTTCGGTGAACCGTTCAGTGTTTATTAAATAAATATTTCTATACGAGTCTACCGAGACTCATTATTTATTGGGATAAACCATCAGACCAAGTCCTAAAATACGATATGTATTGGTCTCAGCGGATTTTACTAACCGACTCGTGTTAGTAAATCTTGACCATGAACTTTATTTGAGAATATACAATGTATAGTGATACTTCCCAATGTCAATTACAAACTATGTTGTAACTGCGCACTATGTTGTAAATCCTGAGGTCTTTATCTAATATATACATATCACTAAATCAGATTTAGTTTCAATCTAATCGTTATTAGATCGAATATGTATATAAAAACAAGATGTGTTACTATAAATAAGTAATATTATGGAAAAAAAAGTAATATTCGTATTCATGAATCAGACATAAATACGATCTGGATTGGCACTCCGAGCACCAACCCTAACACATTGTGGGGTGAAGAATAATATCTCAAATGACTACATATGGGGATGATAGTTGTAACCGAAAAGATTTGAAATTTTTTTTGATCCGCATTAATAAAAATATGAATCAGAATTTAGATTTCTAAGATCTGTATAGATTCATATCCATATTCACTTAATTATAGAGAGTGTAAATGAATGAGAAAAATAATTTTAGTCATAGAAAAAGACAAAAACAACATATAACTTTGGATGACATAATACAAATCCGGATGAGCATGGATTCAGTTATGAATCAACATTACATTTTGTGGATTTGGATGTGGGTGTTATCTATGCGAATTTTCGGATATCCAGATCTGAAAAAAATGGATCTTTATCTTTAAGTTATTTAATTTTAAACCTCTAAAATAAAATAAAATAGCATTAATAATTAAATAATACTAATTTAACATCTAAAACAATATTTACAATCACAATCCATCCAAAATAATCTAAATCTAAATAATAATAAAATTAAATATTTTTATTTTTATTTAATTTTATGATTTCAAATCATGATGTTATTTTATTTTTATTATTGTGGATCCGAATTTGTTTAATCTAGATCGAGATCTTTTTAGTTATAATTGTTATCTATACATATAGTTATTGAAGATATTAATATCCACCAATAAATGACTATTGGAGATGAACTTCTAAATTTTTTCCTATATAAAACCATGACAAACACTTAAAAATTCACAACTTCTTCACTAAAAATTTATGAACATCTTTTAAAATGTTCATTTTTCCGCTTGAAGTTCAAAAAGTGTTTTCTACCTATACGTTAACAATGTTAGAATTTTACTGGCATTATAAGAGTATTTTGGTCATTTGATATCCTCTTTATGTGAAAAAATGAACATTTTTTGAAATTTGGATTGAAAATTGAAAAATTCATTTTTTTTCCTTTTTAAATGGTAGAGGTTGAGAAGCTAAAATATTTTTCAAACTCCTGACCACTCCAATAATCGAACTGTACTTTAAAATCACATATTTTTGCCAATCTGACTACAAATCTGGAGCTATCCACTACAAAAAACTGTCACATCTATCGACATAAATTTCGACGCATTTCGTAAGTTAATTACAGAATAAAATTTCTGTTAGTAAATGAAGCACCAATATTTTCATCGATAAAAATATGATATCACAACAAGTTTGTGCGCTAGTTCTCATTTGTTCTATATCTCTCTCTCTCACACTCCCTCCCTATAACGACCGGTAATCTCGACTACCGTTACATTACGAGACGAGTGTCATATAACATAAATTATGTATGGACACATATACACTAATGAGGTGATCCTCGGGACAATCGATATATTCCTCGAAGTTTCGATATAAAATTGTAAGATGTTTCACTTCGGACAGCTCATGGTGTTTGGGCCATAACATTCTCATACGAAATCCGATTTTTATGAATTTTATATCACCGAAAAGATGAGATCGAGATTGATAATTTTTGCATTGACCATTTTTCTAAATTCGAATCAGAAATTGGTTGAAATTGCAGATCAAAAATTCAGATGAATAGTATCCGAGGGTCATTCTAGTAAATTCTCAAAGTTTCTCTCAATTTCTAAAACCTTCTAATTTCAAATGGCCCAAGTATAAAAGGGAGATACTATTCATATATCCCAAAATTCAAAAGAGAAATAAGAAACCGTGGAAGGAGAATGAGAAGAAGAAGAAAAAGAAGAGAAGAAGAAGAAGAAGAAGAAGAAGAAGAAGAAGAAGAAGAAGAAGAAGAATAAGAAGAAGAAGAAGAAGAGACGAAGAAGAAGAAGAAGAAGAAGAAGAAGAAGAAGAGAAGAAAAAGAAGAAAGAGCTATGAGGGAAGAATAAACAAAGAAGAGACATGACATCAATGAGAGACTTGTAGGATGGTGGAATCCAACAAAAATGAGGTAAGGTTATTTGACCCAAATCTTGGATTGAGAAGTTTTATTGATTTAATGATATATGAATGTTAGGAGCACATTGGGAATTGTATTTAGTGACATATGAGTATGGATTTTGATTGTGTTGAGTAAGAACCAAATATTTGGAAATTCTAAAGTATTGAGTTAATTGAGGTTATGAGATTAAAGACTTAAGTGGATTGAGGAGTGTTGGTTTAGCAAGAATTCATATTGAAGTTTAAAGAAGGGATGAGTAGAAATTCCCAGTACGCGTCGCAACACAGAGTGTTCTGCGTCGCGACGCTAGGCCATTTTCAAGTCTTTACTGCCACTTTCCAAGCCTACATCCTACATCTATGAGAGACTTGTAGGATGGTGGAATCCAACAAAAATGAGGTAAGTTTATTTGACTCAAATCTTGGATTGAGAAGTTTTGTTGATTTAATGATATATGAATGTTAGGAGCACACTAGGCATTGTATTTAGTGACATATGAGTATGGATATTGATTGTATTGTGTAAGAACCAAATATTTAGAAATCCTAAAGTATTGAATTAATTGGGGTTATGAGATTAAAGAGTTAAGTGGATTGAGGAGTGTTGGGTTAGCAAGAATTCATATTGAAGTTTAAAGAATGGATGAGCAGAAATTGTAGTATGGGAGAGTGTTGAGCAAACTAGGCTTGGATAATGGCAGTAAATACCTAAAAATGGCCTAGCGTCGCGACGCAGAACGCTCCGTGTACTGAGAATTTTGTCTGATAAGTTTCTGGAATTGAGCGCGTTGCGACGTGTAAGGCCCGGTGTCACGACGCGACAGCAGAGTTACTCATTGGTCCATCTGTGTGTGCACGTCGCGACGCAAAAAGGGTTAAGTCGCGACGCGTGATCAAAAAAATTCCCAAATCAATTTTAAATCATTCCAGTTTCACCCTAGCGTGTTAGAGGCCTCCCTAAGGGTCTCGTATCAGTTTGTGTATACATATTACATCATGATATAAGTAAGATATACCTTGAAATAATAATAAGTGTTTGAGTGGACAAAATTTAGTTTAATTCGGAATATATTCCCTAACTCATTTTCTAATCAAAGTTACCAATTATAGATCATTACAGGAACCATAGTTTTTTTTTCAGCAAGTGAGTAATGCCAGCCAGATTCCAAATCAGTGAGTGGACATTATCATTTTAAGTTGATTTTCATTATATTATTTTTAATATCAGACTTATTTTTACGTACTTAGGGCGTTAGCCGGTTTTATCACAATTATTTCATGAAAGAGTATGTTTTAAGAAATGTTTTAGAAAAAGTAATTTTAAAAGTTTGAGATTTATGATTTTCAAGGCATGGGGGAAAAATCCACTTCAGTATGTAACTTGTCAGAGATATGGAATTGACAGTGTGGACATGTGCACATGTAAAGGACTGAGGAGACGACGACACGTAACGCCCCCAAGTCCTAGTTCAGGACTAGGGATGATAGATGCCCCTAGATCCTAGATTCAGAGCTTGGAGGGTAGCATAGATTTGCACCCCCAGTTCTACTTTAGTGGCTTGGGGGATGACGATACGTAACGCCCCAATACCATTAGTTTCAGGGACAGGTAGTGGCATGTTTTGGGGGACTGCGATACGTAACGCCCCAATATCATGGATTTGCACTTATGGCTCTAGTTAGGTGTATGGCGGGACGGCGATACGTAACGCCCCCATACGTCAGGTTTTCCAGAGACAGATAACAGGTTTTTAGAAAATAGTTTTCATAGATCAGTTTGCAAATACAGATTTCAGAAATAATTTTCCAAGAAATTTTTTCTAGAAATGAAAGTTTTCAGAAAACAGTAGCATTTTGCGGTGATATACTAACGGAAATATAAACGAATAATTATAAAATATAAAAATAAAAAGCCATCATATTACTTATAGAATTTTGCGGTAAATACTTGATGAGTGGTAAATGTATCACTATTTCCCACTCATTTAAGTTAATATTTTGTATAGTTTCTTAAGTTTTGTGAATATTTTGATGTGTTTTGTGTTATTTTGTAGATAAATAAAGTTTCAGGACATTCTAGAGGTGATTTGGAGCAAAACTGTGAAAATTGCCAAAAAATGGTATTTTTGTAATTTTGGCGCGTCGCGACGCCTAACGTGTGCGTCGGGTCCACAGGTCAGAGTTTCAGAAGTTTGACTTTGCTAACGTGCGCTGTGCCAATGTCATCATCACAAGCGATCCGCTAACGTGCGCCGCATGCCACATGTCAAAAATTCAACGAGCCGACTTCAGCCAGCCGCCTTGCCACGTGTCAAAAATTCAACGAGCCGAAATTTTTCAGCCGCCCTGCCACGTGTCCGGTGAGATGCCAAACAACCAATAAGGTCGTGCCACGTCATCGCGTAGCGACGCCAAAGCCCTTGGGGTCGCGACGCCCATGGTCTACCTGGGCCTATAAATTCAGCTTCAAATTTCAGTTTCAAATGTACCTTTTCCTTGAAATCCTCTAATGTAGATAGAGAGTTTTCTTCTTAGTTTCTTTTAATTTCAGTTTTGTAGTTAATTTTAATTAAGTTCTGAAATAGTAATAGTAATTCTATTTTTTTGAATAGTAATTTTATTTTTACTTTTTACCGTTTTACTATGCGAGGGTAACTTCTCCATGCTAAGGTGAAAATGTAATTATTTTACTATTGCTATTTAGATTATTCTCCCAAAAATATAATATATAAACTATTTAAAACCTGACTAAATGAGGATACCGCCATACTGGTCGGTTGGTTATTCAATTTAATCTGGTTAAACCTGACTTAATGAGGATACCGCCATACTGGTCGGTTGGTTTAATTATTGTTCCGCCTTTATGGCTGGTTTATTTTTGTTCCGTCTTTATGGCTGGTTTATTAACAAATATTACCGCCTTAATGGCTGGTTGATCTTAATTTGACTTAATCAGGTTACCGCATATATGGCTGGTTGGTAAAATTATCACAAGTATATATATTATTTTATGGGAGATATCTAAATAGTTAATAGTAGAAGTTAATTCCTTTTACCTTAAGATTTTATTTATTTTTCTGCATTTACTTTTTAGTAATTTTTATGTCTTTTTTACTTGTCATAACTATGTGTTATAACTAAGTTAGTTTTCTAGGTTGTGATGAAATCTAATATCACCGGTTTATAAGAGGTTATTTTATAGTTTGGATAATTTAAAGGTTTACTTATTAAGTCTTAAGCTTAATGCTTCTTGTTGTCTGATCACCAATAAGATTGATGTGGTAAATCTAAAATGAACTAGACATAGGGATTTTAGGTTTCAGCCTTAGACTTAATAGCCCACGATCTTGTTTGAGGATAGAGAAACCCTTTAATAGATTTCCTTACATGATAGACATATACCTGTCGGGCGGGGGTAGCCATAATTGGAACTTAAACTTAATGAATCAAGATAATTTAATTGACATAGACATATGATTCAATTGGATTAAACTGGGTATTTGTGTCTGACCATCGACAGATGCTTTCACATAAATTCGTGTTCCAGGTTAGTAATCTGATTTATTACACAAACATAAAATAATCACTTCATCTTTTAAAAAGATATTAGAATGATTCACAACCCTAGATCTTTGTGTCTTTTATTTTCCTTAGTATTTTCTCTTGTCTTTTTATTTATTTATTTAGCAAATCTACAATCAACCAAATCAATCAAGCAATCATTCTCTTCTCCCTCAATTAGATATCTGTAAATAAATAGTATTAACAATTTATAACAATAGTAGGAATTAAGTCCTCGTGGGATCGATATTTTTATACTAGTTGAACGATACGTGCGCTTGCGTTATACGTGTGTGTTTACGCCGGTCAAGTTTTTGGCGCCGTTGCCGGGGATTTATTTTTCTTGAATTATTAATTTTGAAGCTATCTAATTTTCTTGTATCTAATTTTCTTTATTTTTATCTGTAATTTTTATTTCTTTCTTTTGTTTTCAGGTGATTGAAAAAATAGAACATTTTGAAAGATTACGAACTTTACTAGAAGAAGATACACCCCAAATCCAGGAGCAACAGTCCGGTTTTCTGAGGCCTGTTGTCCTGCCCAACTATTATCACTGGATGCCAGAACCAAGCAATACTACATTTGCTCAATAGAACGAAATAGGGTGATGTGTAATTTGTGATGGCAACCACCCGAGCGATCAATGTATATACCTTTCAGAGTGGCAGAATTATTGGAATCATTCAAGGTACGAAAAATCATCACATTTTCCATCTTATCCACCATCTACTTACGATCTTCATCAGAAACCAGATCCATCAGAGGAGGATCAGTTTAATGACATGCTAAAAGATTGGCTCGAGAAACGAGAAGCTCAATTTGATGTACAAATTCAGAGTCAAGCGGCGTCTATACAGAGAATGCCAGATCAAGTTAGACAATTAACAGATAACCTGAATCACATATCTCACGGAGCAAATTCAAATAATACTGAAGAAGCCTTTGAATATCCTGAGATTCATCATGACATCATAACATAGGACGAGGCTGAACAGTATCAAGAATCAGAGGTATCAGTTCAGGAGCCTGCACCAACAAGGTCTAAATTTGATTTTTATTATTCTGACTCTGACGAGGACAAAGAAGCTGAGCTGTTTGGACCAACTGCACCAACAAATGAGGATGAAATTCTGTATCCTCAAAATGAAGATCTTGGAGACTGTTTTGCACTAATGTTTGAAGAAGATCTACCTGAACCAGTCAAATCAGAGGATGAAGACCTAAAATCTGACAATTCTTTTCATCCTCAGGTTGACAATTTTGAAGCATGTATTTCACAAATGACAGATGAAGAGCTGAATACAGAAATTTTCAAATACATCTGTGAAGAAAAGGTGGAACAAGAAACAGAGCAAATGGAGGAGCAACTGTCAGGCCAAATTGAAAATTCAGAGCATTCAGGAGAAACATCGATGTATCGGGGAGTACAAATCAAAGATATCACCCAGAAGCTTGACAAAATAGAACTTCCATTCAAGGTCAAGCACCATACAAGACCTCCTGATTTTCTTTCTTTCTTTTCAGGAATCACTGGAGCAACAAAGGTTAAAAAGGTGGCACAAGCACTGAATGGGATAAAATTCTTTTTACCACCTTACTGTTGGAAGAGACCCTTCAAAAGGAACGCACATGGGAATGTCTTTAATAGGACATCCAAAATGACGCTGAAACCTTTTTGACAGATAGATTTCAGTCACGTCTGGCTGAAGACGAAAAATTTAGCGCTAGCAGGGAGGCAACCCAAGCAATTTGTTGTAATTTCTGTTTCATATTTTGTGTATACATGTTGTAGAGTTTTTAATTTTGTGTGTTATTTTTGTAGGAAAAGTACAAACGGAGCATTTTAAAACAGAAGGAATGGTGTTTGGCAATCATAAAGATGAGAACCAATTCATTAGCAATGGCTGAGTAAAGAATTAATTCTTGAGACACATCCTAATGAATTTATACTAAGCGAGTGGCGTATTGCGTACACAATTCCGTTGCCTTAATTATTGCTTTGTTTTGCTTTTCTGTTATAATTATTTTTATTTTCATAGATAGGATCCAGACTTTTTGACATTTCACGATTTGTTTTGTTTTGTTTAGCTAACAAGCTTCCTTTGGAAGATACTAATGCTATTATTACTCACCCTTTTTCAGGTACTATAAATTCAACTCATCATTGCACTTTTGAAGGCATCTAGAGTTGAGAAAGAAATACATAAAAATTGGAAGCCACTTCAAGAAGACGAGTTGAGAACATTTGTGTGTTTTGCGGGGTAGTGGTGTTGGTGCTAAGCCACAATAGTAGAAGCCACACATGAATTGGGTCGAGTCTTAGCTGCAAGGAATATGCACTTAGTATATGGCGGAGGCAATCTTGGACTAATGGGGATCATTTCAAAGGCCGTACAGGAAGGAGGTAGTCATGTTTTGGGAATCATCCCAAAACCTTGGCAGAAGCAAATCTTATTGGATCATCAAACGGAGAGGAACTGATCGTGCCAGGTATGTCAGAACTATTGGTAGAAATAAATATTAAACCGTGCTGATGCTTTTATCGCTTTGCCAGGTGGCTTGGGTACATTGGAGGAAATTTTTATAGTACTATCTTGGGCGAACCTGAACATACATCAGAAACCAATTGGGCTGCTCAACGTTGGATGTTTTATGATTTTCTTTGTGTGTTTCTTGATGATGCTCGGAGAGAAATAGGTTCGTATCAAAACCTTTAAAAGAACTACTCTTTACTGCCAGAATTGCTCCGGATCTAATTGTCCAACTCTTAGCATCACCACAAGTTGACCCTGTCCTTGCAAAGCTAAATTGGTCCGAGGACGATCGTGGTAAGAGGCGTCGTGTTAATCTGGATCTTAACCTTTAATTTCTTGTAGAATTTCAACTAACCAGGTATTATCTTCTAAACTCTTCTTCTACTGTTTAGGGAGTAGGTGATGGTTTGGTGTCTTCCTTCACTCACTACCTTTCTATAAGGAAAAGCTGTGAAGGCACCTAGATAATCATTCACCCGTAGCTCATTGTGATAGACTAATGTGGAGGACTCGTTGTTTATTCCTGACACCAAGCGATAAGAGCCTAAGAGGCTTGGGTACTTAAGAGTGCCTCGCTCTACCCTCCATCTGGGGAATCTACAACGGGAAATCTACCTTGTTTTTAGTTTGTGTGTTATTTTTATTTTTAGTCCAAAATTTTTCGAAAAATATAAAAAAATATTTTGCGTTCTTTTATTTTGACTAAAAAGGTAAAATTGGTAAGAGATGGCTGAGTAAGGAGTTTTCACTCCTGATACGTATCTCAACCATTGTTGAAACAAGTTAATTTTTGTTTATTTCATTTTGAATTATTTAATTTGTGAATTCTCCATAAAACTGACTAAAATAGATATTCTTATGCTCAGTTGACAGGTATTATCAACATACATAGTAACATACAGACATGAGCTAAAAATTGAAAAGTTTGTAATATTCAGTGCTCTAGTTTAATTGGAGGAAGCATCTCAAAAAGTGATGGAATAAAAAAAAAAATCTGAGATCCGAGTTATTAAGTTTGTAAGGGTGTTTTAACACCTAGTGTCCTAAAACCAACTGGTTTAGGAGTCATTGGCCCAAAGCTCGCTACATGGATCAAAAAAATGACAGAAAAAAAATATATATATATATATATATGAAGTCTGAGTAATTAAGTCTGTAGGGGTATCTTAACACCTGGTGCCCTAAAGCCAACTGGTTTGGGAGTCATCGACCTAAAGCTCGCTACATAGATGGAAGATATTGTAATAAATAAAAAAAATAGAGAAAAAAATCAAAGAAAAAATCAGAAAAATCAGAAAATTTATTCCATTACTACAAAAAGGTGTGAATTCTGATAAAACTTTAGGACACAAATATTACTCTCTTATCAACTATACTTATGACTGTTGTGAGCAAAAATGAGTTGATTAATATTTTGCTGGCTGTGTATATGGAGAATGGTAAATATAATCGGAGAATTTACTTATTCAGTAATTTAGAATGAAACAAAACAACTAGTAACTTGGAGTAGAAGTTTCACCTAATTAGTCACTAACTTCTTTATTCTCTTTTCGCTTGTCTTTTTGCTTTTGTGTGCATTAGTTTTACTTTCTTTTTACTTTTATAAAATGTTTGTGGGTATCATTGCTGTAAACCCTCACGAGACTACAACTCGTCCACTAGGGACACCTAGGGGTTTAAAGGCTTGTTGCATATGCTAAATGCAACCGTGATTCCTACGAAAGTGGCTTAAATTTTGTTATGTTATTTTATTTTGCTCGAGGACTAGCAAAATGTTAGGTTTGGGGGTGTGATAAGTGGTAAATGTATCACTATTTCCCACTCATTTAACTTAATATTTTGTATAGTTTCTTGAGTTTTGTGAATATTTTGATGTGTTTTGTTAGCACCTTTTTTATTGGCATGTATCTGTGACAAAACAAGTTCAATTGAGTTGTAATCATTCATGAAGATCTTTGTGCAATTGGACTGGTTTCTGGCTGCTGTGCATCAGACATACGTTCGTGGTGCGTTCGTTGCAGTGTTCGAACGGTTGGCGTTAGTGTCACGTTCTCTATTGGGTTCGAACGGGCGCATTCCAGAGAGCAAACGTTCGAGGCACGTTCTTGTGGGGTTCGAACGGGAGCATTCCAGAGAGCTCACGTTCGTTGTGCGTTCGATTGACGTTCGAACAAGTCTTCACAGAAATGGCACGTTCGTGTAGCGTTCTAGTAAGCGTTCGAACGCGACTGCGATCTGAACGCTTTTTGGCCTGCAAAACCCTAGGTTTTCACCCTACCAATAAATATAACACTTAGCCGCCATTCTCATTAGTTGAAGCATATTTCTCTTGAGCCAAATATTCTCAAAGCTTTCAACTCTCTTTGATTCCACCATTGAAGACTTCATCATCTTCTTGTCTTCTTATTAATGGTGAGAATCCTTCTTTGATAAACCTTCAACACAATATAACCCAAAATCCCTAATCCTTTAGAGTTCTATAGGAGGAGTTTTGGTAGTCGGAGTTCCGGCGTTCAGAGGTGATACAATCTACTCAGAGACTTCAGAGGTTCTGAAGAAAACCGTGGGTCGCGGGCTTGAGGAGTTACCTTGAGTTCTTGCAGTATAGAGGTACTTGAGTCGGTGGAGTTGCCACCATAAGTCTTGACCATCGCTGTAAGTTTTTCTCTATATAGTGGATTCGGGTGGTAGCCTATACCCGGAGTGGTTTTTTACTCGGAAGAGTTTTCCACTTCGTCACCAAAATCAGTGTGTTGAATTTTGTGTGATTGATTTACTTTTCCGTAATTTCTATTATTGATTAATATTGTGGATTTTATTGTTGTTGGTTGAATTGGTAATTGCCTGTTTCTATTCCATAGTAGCAGTAACAGGACTTGTCCTGCTTATTGTTTGTAATTCCGCATAGGGTCAGAACTTAGGATAACCCCGAATTTTCAGTGTTTTTTGTTATTTTGTAGATAAATAAAGTTTCAGGACATTCTGGAGGTGATTTGGAGCAAAACTGTGAAAATTGGCAAAAAATGGCATTTTCGTAATTTTGGCGCGTCGCGACGCCTAACGTGCGCCGAGCTGCTGCTAACGTGCGCCGGGTCCACAGGTCAGAGTTTGAGAAGTTTGACTTTGCTAACGTGCGTCGTGCCATGTGTCATCATCACAAGCGATCCGCTAACGTGCGCCGCATGCCACGTGTCAAAAATTCAACGAGCCGACTTCAGCCAGCCGCCTTGCCACGTGTCAAAAATTCAACGAGCCGAAATTTTTCAGCCGCCCTGCCACGTGTCCGGTGAGATGCCAAGCAACCAATAAGGTCGTGCCACGTCATCGCGTAGCGACGCCAAAGCCCTTGGGGTCGCGACGCCCATGGTCTACCGGGGCCTATAAATTCAGCTTCAAATTTTAGTTTCAAATGTACCTTTTCCTTGAAATCCTCTAATGTAATATAGAGTTTTCTTCTTAGTTTCTTTTAATTTCAGTTTTGTAGTTAATTTTAATTAAGTTCTGAAATAGTAATAGTAATTCTATTTTTTGAATAGTAATTTTATTTTTACTTTTTACCGTTTTACTATGCGAGGGTAACTTCTCCATACTAAGGTGAAAATGTAATTATTTTACTATTGCTATTTAGATTATTCTCCCTAAAATATAATATATAAACTATTTAAAACCTGATTAAATGAGGATACCGCCATACTGGTCGGTTGGTTATTCAATTTAATCTGGTTAAACCTGACTTAATGAGGATACTGCCATACTGGTCGGTTGGTTTAATTATTGTTCCGCCTTTATGGCTGGTTTATTTTTGTTCCGCCTTTATGGCTGGTTTATTAACAAATATTACCGCCTTAATGGCTGGTTGATCTTAATTTGACTTAATCAGGTTACCGCCTATATGGCTGGTTGGTAAAATTATCACAAGTATATATATTATTTTATGGGAGATATCTAAATAGTTAATAGTAGAAGTTAATTCCTTTTACCCTAGCATTGTATTTATTTTTCTGCATTTACTTTTTAGTAATTTTTATGTCATAACTATGTGTTATAACTAAGTTAGTTTTCTAGGTTGTGATGAAATCTAATATCACCGGTTTATAAGAGGTTATTTTATAGTTTGGATAATTTAAAGGTTTACTTATTAAGTCTTAAGCTTAATGCTTCTTGTTGTCTGATCACCAATAAGATTGATGTGGTAAATCCAAAATGAACTAGACATAGGGATTTTAGGTTTCAGCCTTAGACTTAATAGCCCACGATCTTGTTTGAGGATAGATAACACTTTAATAGATTTCCTTACAGGATAGACATATACCTGTCGGGCGGGGGTAGCCATAATTGGAACTTAAACTTAATGAATCAAGATAATTTAATTGACATAGACATATGATTCAATTGGATTAAACTGGGTATTTGTGTCTGACCATCGATAGATGCTTTCACATAAATTCGTGTTCCAGGTTAGTAATCTGATTTATTACACAAACATAAAATAATCACTTCATCTTTTAAAAAGATATTAGAATGATTCACAACCCTAGATCTTTGTGTCTTTTATTTTCCTTAGTATTTTCTCTTGTCTTTTTATTTATTTATTTAGCAAATCTACAATCAACCAAATCAATCAAGCAATCATTCTCTTCTCCCTCAATTAGATATCTGTAAATAAATAGTATCAACAATTAATAACAATAGTAAGAATTAAGTCATCGTGGGATCGATATTTTTATACTACTTGAACGATACGTGCGCTTATGTTATACGTGTGTGTTTACGCCGGTCAATACTGACGTAAAAATTTCGTTGATAGTTACTGACAAAAGTTTTGTTGGAAATCTGCTGCAAGCAAACTCCGTCCAAAGTGATGTAATAAAAAAGTAAAATAGAGTTTAAAACAAGCCTAGATAATTAAAAGAAATTAGCCTAATATTAAGATTGAAAAGTAACAACTTCGTTAAAATTTTAGAAAAATCATAGAAAAAAGAGACATCAGCCTCTAAACAAACAATAAAAAAGAAAAGAAATAAATTACAAGCAAGAATCTTCAAATATTAAATAATATCAGTCAACATAAAATTGTATCAATCCCTTGTTTAAAAACATAATTATTAAGTAAATATTAATCGTAAAATTGCTTATGAGAATGATAATTACTAGGATTTTAATGAGTCTATATTTTTAAAAAAAACAAAATTAGTGCGGGTTGAAAATACAATAGGTAACTGTAAAATGAGTGTGAATTGCGTGTCTAGATGACAATTGAGATACTGAAGTAAATGAAAAATACACGAGTGATCGATGAATACAGGAAACATGCATGTAATCTGGTTCATAATCAAGGCATCTGTTACAATCATGGTATGGAAAAAAAATCTTGATATACGCCTTCCTATTCTTGTATTTTCTACGACTGCTATAAATAGTATTATTAGAAAAATAGGCTATCTTGACAAATTATGTTTGTCAAGAAATGAGTTTCTTGATAGAAAAATTAACTGTCAAGAATCAGAGTATTAAGAATTTTTAACCGATTTTTATGATAGATTTTTTTTCTATCAAGAATTTTTAACATATTTTTTTCTGTCAAGAATTCTTGACTATATTTATCTGTCATATAGTCATTTTAATGCGAATTTTTTAAGGAAAAATTGAAACAAAAATATTCCAAAATATTTTGCCTAAACGCAAATACTATAGCCAAAACTATTATCAAATTAAACAACAATAATTCTACAAAGATAAAAAAAAAAAATAATAAAGCCAGAAACATAAAATTCCCAATCCCAACAAACTTCATCGATCTTATCTTAAGAATAGACTATTTTTTCCATTGAAGTTCGTCGATCATGTGTGATGTGCATATGTTTCTCCCTTCTACCTCAGGCTTCTCATATATCATGCGCATCCACTATCCTCCGAAGTTTATTTTCCTGTGACTCATACCCTTCTGCATAGACAGATTAGGGAATATTAAAATCAGAATGAGAATAGAACTTATGCCTTTAGTTAGTGATTGATAAAAAAATCATGTTTCTGAGGAGAAATTATTACTCACATAACATCTACAAAATTGCGACAACTCTTCTTGTCAAAATACAATCATGTATTTGCACAAAAATGTGAATGCTATGATTATGTACCTTTCAATAGCTTAATAATTTAATAAGGATTGAGTTAATTGCTTTCATTTAGGATTGTAAAAGAGGCCCGAAAATAATGGTCAGACAAACAGTAATAACATCTATTATTAATTTTTGATAATTAATTTATCTCTCATATATATATTTGTCGTAAATTGATGACAGAAATAATATATGTCATGATAGTCTATTTTTCTATTAATGTAGGATATGAGAAAAACATATTTTAGAATTCAAACCCGTAACTAAACGAGGCACGAACTTCCCTGTCCACAAGACCTATGGAAAAGGAAAAAGTAATAGGATTAATCCCACGAGCGAACAAGCAGTGAAAATATATTATTAAGAGAAGGTAATTAAAAAGAAATATGGATGGAGCTCCCTTCACTCCAATACCAGAAAGATAAAGGCAACCTCGTCTCCCAGCTCATGCAAACCCTTAGACTGCGCCACAGTACCATTGACTCTGCGCAACCAAAGGTATTCATGAACCAGCAGCCGTGTGTAACCATCTCCTCCTTTCAGACATGGAGTTCAGAGAGCTCCATTCACCACCATTAATAAAACCATAATTAACCAAAAACTTTCAAACAAACACAGAACACTAATCTAATGTTTAACTAATTATAAGGCAAAGAGATTTGTTGCTGGACTTGAAGGACCAAGAGGGTCCTTTTATAGGCTCACAAGGGGGTTCAATATGCAATTTGGATCGTCGGATATGAAACATATATAATGCAAAATCTGAGAATGAGATTCTCTCTTGCTAAATATTTATTAAAACGTTACCGGCCACATGAAATTTAGTGGTGATGTGTCGTAATTTTGGACTTGAATCTTGTTCTGAGTTTACCGTTTTATATAAATTATATGAGATAGTTATTGAATAATAATTTAAATTTAATTAAAATTTAATTTTATATAGTTATTGAAATATGTATATGGTAGAAGATTATCGAAAATAGAATTAAGCTAGTCTATACAGCTTAACTAAATATTAGATTCAAATTCCATAATTTTCCATTTTTGTTTTAGTATTATTGGTCGATGGCGTCCCCAAGGGGTGTGGCTTGGTGGTGTAGGATTCAGGATCTCATTTGAGGTTCTGGGTTCGAATCCTGGGGGTGCACTTCTTGTAAGAGTCTGGGACAGCCGGTGATTTTACCTGCACCGCGGCCCAGAATGGATGGTTTGGTGGTGGGGTTTCCATCGTTTCAAAAAAAAAAATAATAATAAAAAAAAAAATTATTGATCGATGGGACATATATTTTTCAACATTAATTAAAGTTGGTTCTTATCTCATCATTCCTTGTTAATTTGAGTGTCAGAATCCCTATTGGTGATTCTCTTAGTAATGGTGCTTTTGATGACATCAACCGTTTGATTGGTTTACTTTTTTAGAACTTCTTGGTGGAGTTGACGTCACATTATTATTCTCACTATCAATCAGAAAAAAATAAAAATATAGTTTCTTTTCTATTGATTGGAATACTTAAGATTCGAAAATTTGTGGCACTTTGATGTGGGCCAAGAATTGAAAGTCCATCATGGATTTTAAAGTTTCTTTGACCTAACAAAGAGCTCTTTATTGTAAATTATATGATCCCTCATTTTAATCCATTATACTTATAATTTTATCATACATTAATTGAAGATAATTATTTTAGTATTTTATCACACATTAGTTGAAGATAATGATTTTAGTAGTTTATCTCAGATAATGATTTTATCGTAAGCTCTCTCTATAAATAAAGAAAAACTCTTCTATTTTTATTTATTCAAAAATAATAAAACCTGCAGCTTTATAAGATATTTTATTTCCTTATTATCTTCTCTATACTTTTAGTAACTGTATCTATGACTAGAGAATACGTATCCTCATAATCAATACCTGGTGTTTACGAAAACCTTATACAACTAGTCGCGCTTTATATTTAATGATTTCATTACGTTCATTATTTTTTCTTACAAACACCCATTTGTGATCAACAGGTTTGACATCTGTAGATATCTAGATTACGGGTTCAAATACTTCACATTTGGTTAAAGAAGTCATTTATGTTTGAATTGGGTCTTGTCATTGAGGCGAATCATGTCTTAGTGGTGATTCTCTTAGTAATCGTGCTTTGGATGACATCAACCGTTTGATTGGTTTACTTTTTTAGAACTACTTAGTGGTGTTGCTGTCACATTATTATTCTCACTATCCATCAGAAAAAATAAACATATAGTTTCTTTTCTACCGATTGGAAGGCTTAAGATTTGAAAAATTGTTTCACATTAATGTTATGTGGGCCAAGAATTGAGAGTCCACCATTGATTTAAGTTTCTTTGACCTAATAAAGAGCCCCTGAATAAATTTGTCTTTTTTAATCTCTCTCTCTCTCTCTGTTTTTTTTCACCAGTTCAGTAACGAAAATGTGATATGGTGTTCTTAAAATTGCCAGATATTTTGGGTTTGCTAGTGCAAAATTCCTGGCTAAACACTTTCTTTCAATCTTATTAGCTGGTGGTGGATTGTCGGTTCTAACCGTCAAAAGCAACTTAGCATCAAACTTGCTTTTGTTGTGTTGCTGCTGTGATTTAATCATATATTAAAATTATCAAAGATTCATAAGAATCTGCATTACCCTGGAGATGCCTTTGGTCCCAGGAGCTATGCATAAGTTACAAGTTTCTTCTTTGGGGTGGTGTGAAATAATTCATCCATGATTACTATAAATATGGTATAAAGATCGTACACAATGTATAAAACTTTTGTTATAAGTAGGGTTTAAGGAATATCCTAATATATGCCATCTTACTAAAGGGTTTTGGGATTACAATCATTAGGCTACATAGAAGAACAAGTCAAATAGTACTTAAACATATAAAGGTCCATCTCTCATCTAATGGGTTTTGGGATAGCCCAAATATATTTAGTGGGCTATTTGATTATGTTGGTGTTGTGATTCACCGATCACTTTTGAGTGTTTTTGAGGAAAAATCGAATTGTAATTTTATTACTACAAGAATAAAATTCAAGTTTACAACTAGAAACTTAACAAAAAACCTCACACTCTCTCAAGCTCTCTACTTGGAGCTTACACACACTTTGGGATGTTTAACAATGGATTCAAAACTCAAATTTATAGTGCTTGAAAACGTGTGCACTGTTCACACGTTTTCACAGCACACACACAAGCTGTAAAACACACACACACATCACAGCTTGTTTGCCAGCTCCCCTCTGCCAATTGTCAACACAACTTTCGGTGCCTTTGGAGTGTTGCTGACTTTGTTTGCTGCAAGCTGGACTTCACAAATCTCCCCCTCGGTGAAGATTTCTCCAAATATGAGCCACCATTAGTCATCCAAATCGGATCCTCCAAAGGATCCTCCCCTGGCTGCATCTGTATGACTGCCTACGTACCCTGAGTTGGGATCAAGCCAATCGTAGTTCTCTGTATCATCTGACAAGCTATCCTGGTTATGTCTCTGCACAACTCTAGCTTGTCCCGATCATCGTTCCTTTGTTGACATGTCGGTTGTGTCTCTGCACATCACACTTCACTGCATCTCTGTACAGTATTCTCCTGCTATGTCTCTGCATAGTACAATCCACTGTGTCTCTGCACAGTAATCTTCTGTTGTATCTCTGCACAGTTTTGCTGCCATGTTTCTTCACTTCCTCAGTGCCTTCTTGCATTTGGGAAACTCTCTGGCTCCCCCACATGAGTAAGCAGAATATATTCGGATCCCAGATATCTGGTTGATGGAATCCTACCTCGCTCAGATCTTTTTGTCTGAGGTCCACTGGTTTCAGGAGGTCTATCATCATCCATCTCTGTGAATGATCTTGTAGCTTCTAGTGGAGTGGGTTGCGGCTCCCCCTGCTCAACACTTTCTTCTGTAATCTCCGATGGAACAGGCTGTGTCTCCCCCTGCTCAACATCTCTATCTGCCTCCTCTGGCTCTGCTTCTGGAATTTCCTCGTGCACCATATCTGTGGCCAATCGTGCTGGTGCTGGGTCTGGATTTCTGTTGGCACTGGTATTGGAAGACATTCTGGGCATTTCAATGTCTTCAATTGTTTGGTCTTCAAGAAACTCTACTTCCTGGCTTCTGATGACCATCTTTTCCTTCGGATCCCATAGTATGTATCCAAATTCTTCATCTCCATGGCCTAGGAATATACATGGAGTTTTCCTTGCATCGAGCTTCTGCCTGAGCTCATTGGATACATGTACAACGGCTAAACAACCGAATAATCTAAGGTGAGTGTAAGAGGGATTCTTACCAGACCACACTTTCTCCAGAATCTCCAAGTTCAACGGTTCAGATGGTGATCTGTTTATCAGGTAACAGGCAGCACGAACAGCTTCTCCCCAGAATGGCTTTGGCAGCTTAGCCATACTGATCATTCCTCTGACTTTATCCATAATGGTGCGGTTCATTCTTGCAGCGACACCATTATGTTGTGGAGTATGTGTAACAGTTCTCTCATGTCGAATGCTATGTCTCATGCAGTAGGCTTCGAACTCCCTGGAACTGTACTTGCCTTCATCGTCTGTGCGAAGGCACTTCAGCTTCTTCCATGTTTCATGCTCTACCATGGCGTGGAACAGCTTGAACTGATCTAGGACCTGATCCTTCGTCTTGAGGAAATACACCCAGATTTTTCGAGAAGCATCATCAATGAAAGTCAGAAAATATTTGTTACCGGCCAATGAATCAACCTCCAAGGGACCACAAACATCAGAGTGCACCAGACTGAGCAACTCTGATCTTCTCTCTGAAGAGAAATCAAATGAGACTCTGTGTTGCTTACCAATCGAGTAGTGATTGCAAGGACCTCGTGCAGCATCCTTGGTAAGCTCATTCTTGTTCAGGGTAGGAAACCCTCTCACACTCATGTGTCCGAGTCTCCGGTTCCACAGATTTTGAGAAGCCTCTTTTTCAGCTACTTTGAGGCTGTCTGCACAAATCTTCACATGAGTCTTGTATAGTGCGCCACAAGCATGTCCTCGGGCGACAACCATGACACTTTCGTCATTCTCCATGTGCCATTTCTGAAGTGATTGTCATAGCCCTGTTTTCAAGAGCTATCCCCGAGAGTACATTCAGCCGAAGTTCTGGAACATGCAGGACATCCTTCAAGGTCAATGTACACCCGACATTTGTCCGCAACTGAATATCACCATTCCTACTATCCCAGAGGAACTGATATTTCCCATCTTCACTGCTCCAAAGTCTCCCGCTTTGTAGGTTGTGAAGTAATCTCTGTGAGGAGTGACGTGGTAGGATGCTGCAGTATCTACCACCCACTCAACATCTTGGGTTGCGTTGTGAAGCATGTCTCTTCATGTATGAAGCATATTGCTACATCTGCTTGGACAACGACCAGTGTCTCTCCTTCGTCATTCTTCGGCTGGTGATTGCCTTCTCTCTGCTCTCGTTGCAGTTTTCGGCAATTCTTCTTTAGGTGGCCTACAATGCCACAATGGTAGCACTTATAGGTAGGCTTCCTTCCATCTGAGGATCTACCCCTGGTTGTGCTTCTGCCTCTCTCTCCGTCTCTTCCTTGATGTCTTCCTCAAGTCTCTGTCTGTGACGAAGGCTTCTGTCTGTTCAACATCTTTTCTCCTGGACTCCTCATTCGACAGGGCATCTTTTACCATAGGCATGGTAACTTTACCTCATGGAGCGGAATTGCTGAGAGTAACCACCAATGTCTCCCAGCTATCAGGAAGGGAACTGAGTAGTAAGAGGGCTTGTACTTCATCTCCCAGCTGCATGTCTACTGCAGACAACTGGTTCACCAGGCTCTGGAACTCGTTGGTGTGTTCCGCAACGGAAGTTCCACTCCGTAGCTTCAGGTTCACCAAACGCCTCATTAACAGGGCTTTATTCCGAGCTGTCTTGGCCTGGAACATGTCTTCCAGCTTTATCCACATCCCGTAAGCATCTGAATCTTGTGCTACGTGGTGGAAGACACTGTGACCGATCCACTGCCTTATCTGACCCAAAGTTCTGTTGTTGAGTTTATTCCAGTCATACTCCTTAACAGACTCTGGTTTCACTCCCTTCAACTCGATGACATCAAACAAATCTTTGCAATGCAAAAATCTATCATCCGAGGTCTCCAGAGGGAGTAATTAGTTGCAGCCAGTTTAATCATTGCACCAGAAGACGAATCTCCAATTTCCATTTTAAATTTTAAAGTTTAAAATGTAAATACAATAAAATTGGGGCTGAATTTCACAAATCTGAGGTCACCGTTGCATCCGGAACGGTCGAAAATGGTGGAATAGACACTTCGTTGGTCTAAATCCGACACAGGGGCTGATTTGTAAATTCCTTAAAGTTCTGGGGCAAAATTGTAAATTTCAAAACTTCAGGGGGCTAAATGAAATTTACCAGTCTGCTGACGTGACAGTGCTGACGTGGCAGTGTGGGACCGGATTGCTGACGTGGCAGACACGTGGCGGCTGACGTGTCTGCTGACTGGGCGCTGACGAGGCGCTGACTGGGCGTTGACTGTGCGCTGACTGGGCGTGACGTGGCGCTGACGTGGCTGCCACGCAGATCGTCTTCAACCTTCAGCGCGCGTGGGGCACGTGACTGCGAGTTAGGCGCGTGAAGACTGCACTAGTTGGCGCGTGCGGCGCGTGAGGAGGCTGTGGACGTCGGTTCGGTCGCCGGAAAATACCACCGTGCTCGTCTCGACGTGAACTAGCTGATGGTACCCTCAAAAGAAATTTTTGACAACTTTTCCAGAACTCGAATTTTCCGAACCAAACTCCGTTCTTCGGTTTTTCGATCCCAATGAAGAACCAAAGCTCTGATACCACTTGTTGTGATTCACCGATCACTTTTGAGTGTTTTTGAGGAAAAACCGAATTGTAATTTTATTACTACAAGAATAAAATTCAAGTTTACAACTAGAAACTTAACAAAAAACCTCACACTCTCTCAAGCTCTCTACTTGGAGCTTACACACACTTTGGGATGTTTAACAATGGATTCAAAACTCAAATTTATAGTGCTGAAACGTGTGCACTGTCACACGTTTTCACAGCACACACACAAGCTGTAAACACACACACACACATCACAGCTTGTTTGCCAGCTCCCCTCTGCCAAATTGTCAACACAACTTTCGGTTGCCTTTGGAGTGTTGCTGACTTTGTTTGCTGCAAGCTGGACTTCACAGTTGGAAGGTTAAGACTTAATATTCAATATTGGGGAGGTGGTGTTCTATAACATCTTGCCAGAGGCAAGATTCTACTAGCAGACGACAAGTTGTCTCGTCACTCAGAGCCTCGTACATATACAAATTATTACATGCATACATACAGAACCGTATCATTTTCATTCATTCCAACCATCCAGGTAATATATCATATCATGTCATACATACATACAGTACATACTTCACTTGCATACATAAACACATAAACCCGGCCGCATGGCCTGACACAACAAACACACACCTACATACACATGAGCCCATACTCAAATAACATAAGTATCGTGGTGTTAACGACTGCTACTGGGTTCTCATCTCCTCCAAAACTTATCCTCAAAAGCAAGATTCTGAACCTACAACATAAAAGACCTAAATCATATCCCGGATCGGAAAAAAAATGACACTCGTTAGAAGGCAGCAGAGGCTACTTCTCGATCGTCCAACTCCTCAGAAGAGATCACTGTCATGAGGAAGCAGTTGAGGCTGACTCAAGACCGATTGGAGATGCAGAATGAGAAGATGAGCAAGCAGAAGCAAGAGCATGATTGAGAAATGGCAAACTTGCGGGCGCTTGTGGAGAGATCGCTTGGTCAGAGAAGTACTGCAGGATAGACCTCCACAGTTCCTCCAAGCTTGAGAGATACCTCGACCGATCGTCCTACATGATTTTATTTATGTAATAAAACCTTTATTATATATATATATTAATTATTTTAATTTCATTTTTTTTACATTTAAAATATATATGTAATTACTGATTAATTACATATATATTTTAATAATAATATAACTTTAGCGTCGCTAAATGTATAACTTTAGCGTCGACATGGCAAATTTCGACACTAAATATATTAGACATTTAGTGAAGCCACATATTTTCATCGCCAAAAGATAATGAATTTAGCTAGGGCTAAGCACCGGTTCCGGTTCTACCTGGAACCAGAACCGGACCAGATACAGATCCAAAATAGAAGAATCGAATTTAAACAGTTTGGTTCCGATTCTGTCATGGACAGAACCAGAACCAAACCATATAACGAGACCGAAACATGTTTTGGGAACCGAATTTAAAACCAATTTCGGAACCAAAATTAAACCCAATTTCATAACCGTTAATCAATTTCTTACTGCTATATTTTTTATTGTGGTTATTTCTTGACCGTTTGCAGCTATATTTTTTATTTCATCGAAGTCCATGCTATTTCAGTGGATGAACTAAACGAAATCACAAATAACTTTGGCACGAATACACTGATTGGGGAAGGGTCATATGGAAGAGTTTATTATGGGGTTCTTAAAAGTGGACAGGTTGCAGCCATAAAAAAGTTAGATGCCAGCAAGTAGACCTGGCCGGCGGTTCGGTTCCGAATCGGAACCGAACCGAACCAGCCGATTCCTGATTCCACAAGTGTGGAACCGGAACCGAACCGAACCGAACCGATTAATTCCAGTTTGGTTCTGGTTCCACACTTAAGTGAAACCGGAACCGTAAACCGAACCGGAACCAAACCGGTCGGTTCTGGTTCCGGTTCGAACCTTTTTTTTTAATTATATAAAATAATCGAAAATAATTTAAAATAATTTAGATTAATTTAATAAAAAAATAAAATTATTAAAAATGAACCCTACGGTTCCAACATGAACCCTACAGTTCTAACCGGAACCGTACGGTTCCGGTTGGAACCGCTGGAACCGTTCGGTTCCAGCGGTTCCAACCGGTTCGGTTCGGGATCTAACCCTAACCGAACCGGTCCTTTACGATTCTGGTTCTGGAATCGGAACCGGAACCATCCGATTCTGAACCGGAACGTCCGAGTCTACCAGCAAGCAACCTGATGAGGAGTTTTTAGCACAGGTTTAGATGGCAATTTTAATTTTTTTTTGTTTACTTACTAATGATGGCATTTGTTATTTGTTCAGATTTGCACGTCAACTAATGTATAAGTAATAATTGCATTTTCAAAGTTTAACAATTATAAATAAATATGGTAAATCAAAATTGGAGCGGAATTGAATTGGAACCGATTAATAAGATATCTTATTTAATTCGGTAGGTTCCAGTTCCACTTAGTTAGGAATTGATTTTTTCTGGGTAGGTGCCGACTCCACACATAACCGGAACCGCAACTGGTTTTGCTTACTCCATAGATTTAGCGTCGTCTATACTTATCAACGCTGAATTGTATAATTTTTTCATCATCTATTATGATTTTTGGCGACGACAAATGCGCGACGGACAAATCTTTAGCGTCGTCAGATGATTTTCGACTGTAAAACCATCCATTTTTTGCATCGCTTTGTTTCGACGCTAAAATTTTTACCTCGTTTAACATCGACCATTGGTGACGCTAAAAAATCAAATTCTTGTAGTGATAATAACTCAATAATATATTACCACGAGTACAAAATAGTGAAAAACAACTAAATAAATGGTAGTTTTATTGCATACAACTTCTATATGTTATATAATTATTGATTGATGATATCACATCAGTAATACAACATAGATATTAAGAATTGCTCCTTTAAATTTAGCCCAAAATAAAAGTTCAAAATTTTTAAAAATTCAATTTTTAAGTTTACAATATAGATATTGATATTTCTCTCAAGGACAAATCAAACCCACCCCTACCAAAACCCAGTAATATTAAATAAATATTAGATCAGTCGTCAAAAGATAAGTGAAACCTATATGGAGCCCACATTAATTAAATTATGAAAATTAATTCAGTACTCAAAATTATTTAAATGGAGTTATGGAGGGAGCTCCATTCACTCCAATTCCAAAAAGATAAAGGCTACTCATGCAAACCCTTAAATTGTGCCACATCACTACTGAACGAAACTGTGCCACCAGAGGTAGTCATGAACTAGTAGTCATGTTCAACAATCACCTCATTTCTCACTTGGAGTTCAGAGGGCTCATTTTCATTGGAGCGGTCGTTCGACCTCTATGGTCGGATTTGTGCCCCGAGCAGCGGAAGTGGGTTTAATTCATAGATATCTTATCAAGCATGGATATATTTTTAAATATTTTAATGGAGAACTATATTTCATTACGAGTCTGTAGGAAAACAACCGGGGCCGAATTGGAGTCCAGAAACTCCGGAGCAGAGACAATAAAGTTTCAGCACTCATGGGTAACAGCTCTCAGGGTGTCGCGATGCGCAGGCTTGGGAGTCGCAACGCCCGCAGCTCTAAGAGCTGAGTGTCGTGACCTCAGAGATCTGAGTCGAGTACCAATGTAAAATATTGGCAGAGAGCAAATTTACCTTGAATCCAATTCAAAACACTTTCAATTATCTCCAAACACTTCAATACACCTAAGAACCAATTTTAACATCAAAACCAATATCAACAAATATTATATAACAAACATACATGTATTCTAAACACATATATGTATTTCTTTGAATCAATACATAAACCAAAATAGAATCTGACAATAAAGTGACTTATGAATAATTTGAAGTCACTCAAAGGTGGTCAAGTGATTCTAGAATGGTAACCATAGCTCCAAGCTATCATCTAGAGTTCCAAACTCTAATTTAATGTTCCATATCCAACATGAAAATTTTGAGCCAATCACGAACATATTGTGTTTATACTTCCAAAGCATCCATACACAATTCATTAGCCTAATTTCAACATCAAGCTATGTTATTATGTATCAAATACATAATACATCACTATATACTTCATTAATGAAAACAACTCACTAATGAAAATATAGATTTAGAGAATATCAAACTTACTTAGTAAGCTTGATTCCAAGATCCAACATTTTTCTCTTTGTTGAAATATTGTAGAGAACTTTCAAATTTCGCAAGCTTGACTCCAAGATCTAATCTTGATTCGAATGCTAGCAAGCTTGACTTCAAGATCCAATCTTGATTCCAGTGTTTGCAAGCTTGATTCCAAGATCCAATCTTTATTTCTCCTTATTGAAATATTGTAGAGAATTTCCAAAGCTTCTCTAAACACTTTTTTTTTTTACTTAGACTAATATTTCTAAATCTTGTTTGTTTTAGGTTTCACAAGCTTGACTTTTTTAAGCTCAAGCTTTATTAAAAACTTGCTCAAGCTTGCCTTTTATAACAAAACTTATGTAATTTTTAATTAATAAAAGTCTTAATCAACTTTTAGGTGGGCTTAATCCAATTTGTCCAAATATTTATAATTATGTATGACTAATCATCTTTGTCTACCACTTTGATTTAATCTAATTAAATCAAGACAAAGTTTAATCAATGGATTAGTTCAATGTCTACCACTTTGATTTAATCCAATTAAATCAAGCCAAATACACCTCTTATTATATTTTTAATTACCAAAATATCCTCAAATGGTAGAGATATTTATGAAATTACAACAAAACCCTTGTGTGATTTTGGATTAATCCAATGAATCCAATTGGGTCAAAGTAAATAATTAATATTATTCAATAATACTTAATTATTTTAACTGATAATTATAATATCAAATATTATTTATTATCAAACATTATCGGCTACCCAAGTGCTCAACGAGTACACTTCCTATTGTGAGACTCTCTAAGTCCAGACACGTTCGTCACATAATCCTAGCTTATATGTACACAATACGGCCAACTTTGAATTCGCGAAGAACACGAACGACATTTCACAAATATACAAGTCAAGGTCATCACATATGTTTAACTGTCTCTCTGTCGTAGGCTATTCGAATTGTGATTATGAAACATAGATTACACCGTCAAGTTTCCAAGACATACATCTCATGTCGACATGTCGACGATTCTTTACAACTAATTAGAACACTATTTCTGATATATGTGATCCACCATAGGTGATCGGCTTTGGTCAAAGTTTTAAGAATCGTGACTTGCACACATGGATACCTAAACCCCTTATGGTACATATACAGGCCGGCGGATCCCATCTTAATACACACTTGACGAGTGCATCGGTCCACAACCAACGACCATCTAGCAGTCAGACCATGAAAGGTCTCTGACATATATGACATCAAAGTGTGGAGGATCACACACAAAATAAATCATTTCCCATAGTCAAAGAATTCTCTTAGGTCATCTTTAGCAAATAATTTTTTAGTAAAATTTGTTAAGGCCAATGTAGACACAGAACCTGGGCGACGCCGTTCCTAGGCTCGCGGCACTAGTTGGGAAATACTAAATAATATGGAGTCGCCACCCGGTGTGAACCGGGACAAAGATTTAAGGCCGCACTCACCCCTCGCAAGGGAAGACCTCAAACCGTTGGGTTCGGAATGGTCCCTTACTCATGTCACTTGTAATGAAAGGATTTATGTAATAATTTAATCAAGCTTAAGTAACACTTATTTCCAAGAGTATCATGCTTCTAAATTCTCATATGCAAAATGAAACTTATGCACACATATTAACATATATCTCATATCTAAAATCGCATGCTTAACATATATCAAAATAGCAACGGACATACAACTTTATTTGCATATACATTCAAGAAAACATAAGCACAACATATAACCATACAACATACATATGGGCACTTTTCCAAGTGGTACGTGGAATTGTATCCCAAGTACAGACCGCACTACCGTCCATTCGGAATCGGCTACGGAATTTACGTCTGAGTTTCCATCCGATATACCACAAGAAATAATACTCAAATGTTATCACGACACAAGCATATGAATTGTAATTCATTAACATAGTTGTATTCATACATGTGGGGATAGCTACTAGGAAAACTATGCATGAAATCTAATGAAGATGACTCGATTCAATGGGTGCGCGTTCGTGTAGCGTTCGTAAACGCGTTCGAACGGTAAACAGAAGGTTCGCGTTCGTGTAGCGTCCGAGAACGCGTTCGAACGGAACCAGACCTGATGCATAATAAGACTAAGAAAGTGCGTATGTGTTTGCGTAGCATTCGTAAACGCGTTCGAACGATAAACAAAAGTTTCTCGTTCGTATGGCGTTTGATAACGCGTTCGAACGGAAGTGAAACAGAATGCTCACGTTCGTATGGCGTTTGTTAACGCGTTCGAACGGAAATGAAACAGAATGCTCACGTTCGTATGGCGTTTGTTAACAGCGTTCGAACGTAAGCAAGACCTGATGCATGAAATGGGATGCAATACATAAACGACAAAATAAAGGGGGGGCGCGGCGAAGTACTGCCGTAAAGGTGGACTTTTGGGGCTCTTGATCTCTCAAAGAGAGGACCTTTAGACCAACATACTAAGCCCATGCGCTCGACTAAATCATGCATACATAGAATGAAAGGCAATAATATTAAACATAGTGTGCCCGATTGGACGTATCTTGTATCCAACCGAACACACATCAACCGGCGCGGCAAAGCCTCGTGGTAACGGGCTTTAGCCCATCCCCATAGGGGATCTCACATCACACTTACTAAGCCCATGCGCTCGGTTGAATCATGCACACGAAAATAAAGACAATCATATCAAACTAAGTATGTCCGATTGAACGTATTTCTCATTCAACCGAACACACATCAATCGGTGCGGCAAAGCATCGTGATGAAGGATTTTAACCCTCCAATTAGGGAACCTTCATCGCACTTACTAAGCCCATGCACTCGATCGTATCATGGGATTAAACAACATGCAGAATTTAAATGACAAGAATTAAATAAACCAAAGCAACTCAAAACAAGAGGAGGTGCCGTTTTACTCAAGTGGTACGTGGAGTTGGTGTCCCAAGTACAGACCGCACTACCGTCCATTCGGATTCGGCTACGGAATTTACGTCTGGGTTTCCATCCTATATACCACAAGAGACGACACTCTTTCATTCATCCAATACCCACAACACGCATCATACACACAACAAATGCCACAAATACAGAAAATATAATCAAAATAAATAACCAGAAATTAAATACGAGTAAGTGTGATAGATACCCTCAGGTCTAACCTTTTAAGCTGTCTCTCGGACTCGCGTTCCACGAAGATCGAAAGGGGGTAAAGCTCCGCAACTTTTCTGGTTCACTGGTTTGCCTCTTCCTTCGCTGTTCGGCCCACTCGAGCTACTGTTCCGACTCCGTTTTGCTGCTGTTTCCTTATGGTTTTGCTGCGTTCCCGCTGTATCCTTTGCTTACTGTTGGTGGGCTTTTGGTGTTCTTGGTGGACTGTTCTGTGTTCCTTTTTAGTGTGGTTTTGTGTGATTATTTCAAAGGTTATAAGTGCAGTTTATGTTACTGTTTAAAGGGATTGTTGAGAGTGATTTTAGGGTGTTGTTGTTTGTGTGATTTTCGGTGGTGGTTAGGGATTGTTTTGGTGTGATTTTCGGTGGTGTGAGGGTGAGGATCAAGGGAGTGATATGCTTGTGATGTCTAGGATTTCTTGCTATAATTCTTGTGTGGAATGTGTTTATGAGCTAGAGAGATTGGAGAGGAGGGATGGCTAGGTTAGGGGTTGTTTATATAGAGAATGGCTAGGGCTTCACCTTGTCTCACAAGGAAGAGATTTGGTTTCCAAATAAGGAGAGATGGAAAGACATATACAAGATTGAGGGGGGACAAAATATTTTATTTAGGAAGTCAACTAATTTAAATTGGTTGTATATCTTATTGAATTAGGAAGTCACATATTTGATTGGTTTTAATTGGTTAGGATTGATTTTAATTAGGCAAATCTTATTTTTAGTTTTAGTATATAATATATTTGATTTATTAAGTTAGGCAAGATTTTATTTTATGTTTTATTTAATTGGTAATGATTTAAATATTTTATTTAATGTTTAATATTATTTATTTAATTTGGGATGTGTTTTATGGGCTTTGGGGGGCCAAATGGGCTGGGGTGTGAGGCTAGCAGCAAAACCAGAATTACCGGCTCCGTTCGAACGCCTCCTCGCACGCGGCACGAACGTCCACAATCTGCACGAGGTTCGAACGAGGAACGAACGCAGCACCAACGAAGACAGTGAACTTGTGGAATGATCTTGATGACATACTTATTCCGAATTTCCCCTTCCGACCTCCGTTTCCCGCAATATCCTTAGCTAAAAAGGTAGTGCCTCCAATTGAGACTCATCATCGGGTTTCACATGCGAAAATGCAATGCCTACAGCCAATACATGTCGTATATTGATATTTGATCCGATGGTTTATCCTAATGAACCATGAGTATTGAGAGACTCGTATATTTATAAGTATTTATTTGATAAGCACTTATCGACTCACCAAAAGAATTCCTAATAGATGGCACACCAACGTTAATAGAAATATTCCCAAGTCGAGTAGCATATCGAGTACTTTAACTTGAGATACCACTGTGGATGTATGAGTGATCCTTCACACTTTGACAACAGACATGTCACCGATCAATCTAGATTAGACCTACACCTATTCTTTGGGTGTGGACCGATGCCTATGATATCCTGTGATGTATCCAGAGAGGATCTACGGGATTTGGGCATCCTTTTCGTGATCTTTAAATCTTTGACAAGAGTACATTATGGAAACGAGTTCTGAATGTTGATTGAGAGATCACGAATATGTCGGGACACATATATGAATTGTACAATATGGAGATTTGACGTTTTATCTGTAGCTCCAGTAAAATTCGAATAGCCTATGATGAATGGATTATACGATATGCCTAGAACTCGATATGTATAGTTCAACGTGATTTTCTATTATCGTCATAATTTATGAGTGAGTGAATTATGGACATGAAATATTTTTCTTGATAGATATACCTAAACCTAGAGAGTCTCAAAAATAAAGTATACTCATAGAGCACTAGGGCAATTAATTATGAATAATATCGATTATTCATAACTTTACACATGCCGTGATATTTTTATATCTAATGTGTATATGTATATGATACATAATTTGATTAGATACACATTAGGTCCATTTGAATTTTGACATATGTCAAATAAATAATTATTTTATTAATTCCAAGTTATTAAATTTAATAATTATTTATTATAGAATATTTTTGGAATATTCTTTATTTAAAGCTTATAAGATAAGCTTTGAAATATGGTAAAACAATAGCCATACATTTGAATGATATTTGGCTTATTTTTCGCCATGTTTTTAAACTATATAAATAACAAAATTACCCCTCCCTTTATAATACCATGAAATTCGGCCAAGCTTGGAGAGAGAAAAAATTGACTTTTCATTTTTAGGTTATGGCTTAAGCTTGAAAGGGTTTAAGAGAGAGCATGGATGGATTACTTAGGAGCTGAAATAAAAGCTTACAAGGGAATTAAGGTAACTCATATTTTCTTTTGTGTCATAACTTATTTATAATTAGTTTCTAATTAGCTACATGAGATGTAACTTTAAATCATACTTTTTTGTTGGGTATGGAATGATAGAAACGAAATTAATTAGCCTAGATTTGTAGGTGTAAATTAATTAGGCTAATTAGTGTAATTAGGCCTAATTAGGATGTAGGACACCAAATTGCCATTTTAAAGTTGCTTAAACCACTCCTTGGTGACCTATAATTATTCTTGAGTTGTTTATAGTGGTTGACTCCCGATTACGCTTTCAGGATTACAATTTAAGTTTTTACCTTACATTCATGTTTTACAGTGACGACTATCAGATTTCAGTTTACGTTCATGTTTACATTTTCAGTTTATGATCCAGTTTATTATTTCGGTTTTCAAATTTCGTTATCGTTTTCAATCGTGTTTTCAGTCCATGTTCTATAAGTTTCGATCACGTTTACAATCTATGTTTTTCAATCATAAACATGTTTACGATTTTCATTCAGTTAGATAGTTTTCGACCCATACTTCAATTTTTAAGTCATATTCATGGTTTTCAAGAATATTTATGTTATTAAGTCATGCATATGCTATCAGGTCATGCTTACATTTTAAAGTCATGGTATAAGTGTCGTTCCAACATGTTTACAATTATCGGTCATGCTACATTTTAGAGTCATGGTTACAAGTTATTTGTTTTTGAACTCAGGTTACACCGATTACAGTTCTATTTATCAGATCACAAATATAGTATTCAATCATGTTAGCGGTTTACATGTTACAGTATCAATCATGTTTTCATTTGATGTTGATTCGTTTCAATATCAAGTTTGTAGTTTCAGCTATGTTACATGTTCGGTTCATGAAATAGTTTGATGTATAAGTATACGATTTATCTATGTCCATGATCCATGTTTGATGTAACTTTTCAGTTATTTATAGTTACATAAATATGTAATTATGTCCTTATACATGTTTATTTTTCGTTCACTTACTAATTCTTTCAAATGACCTAACCCACCCCACTCTCAATTTTATGTTGCCGGTTTCATGCATGTAGATAACGAACTAGGGGGTGATGGACATCAGCTGCAGTCATTAGGTCAGTCAATTAGTGCAAATGTCAGGGGCCATTTAGAATGTAAGGTATCATGTTAGGCCATACAGCTAAATGTTATCAATTATGTAATGTATATTTAGTCAAGCGCTATGTCTTGCAGTCAAGGTGCATTTATATTTTGATTATGCAAGTTTATAGTAAATTATCGAGTTAATGCATGTATGTCTAGGTCATGTTTAGGCCAAGCAGTGATCATGTCACAATATGCAGGTATAAGTCATAGGTAGTCATACAGAGTACGTGTTAGTTATGAGGCTCATGAAGATGGTTTCACCATCTCCTACCCGCCACGTCTTGGAAATACTAGGACTTGACAGAAGTCCAAGTATATTTTTAGATAGATAAAATGAGATTGTGGCCCCTAAGTGCATAGTCGAGTCATTTACAAGCAGTTATATTTAGCTTGCCATATGGGTTCAAATCTTAGGGGAGGTAAGGGGATAAAAATTATACCTGGGCTTTGTCTATGATAAAAATAGCTTTATATAAGCTTTATTTGTATGAAGTCCAAAGACCTTGAACCCGTTTTGTTAGGAAGCAAAACCTCTCCAAGATCAAGTCGAACCTCTAGAGAACCTGCCTCTAGCAATCCTTCTATATTCTTAAAGCAATCTTCCTAGCGAAGTTTAAAGATGCCATAATGAATCACTAGTTCTTTGATAAGTCTCGTGTTCACTTAATGAACAAAAATAATCTCTCTCTCTCACCAATCCATTCACGTATATGCTTGAATTTGCTTGAAAGTTCTCTGTCTTTCATCATTGAGAAATAAACATTTAAATAATATGTACAAAAATTTTTTAACCAGGCAAAAGAAAAAAAATCCTAATCTAATTCAAATTTAAAAAAAAAAAAAAAAAAACTAACTACCCAATCCTAATAAGAAACTAACTTCCCAATTCTAATAGGAAATTAACTCCCTGCGGGGAATATGCCATACTATCCCCCTGAGCCTCTGACTATCTGTCTGTAACCATCTTAACTGAACTAATCTCAAATGAATTTCTCATGCGTAGGGACCATTGCCCCGACTTAACAACATGAAATGCATCTCAAATACTCATTTAGTGTACTCATTAGTACTACACACCACAACTCTGATAATAAACACATTAGCACATTTCAATAACTTATTCAATACAATGCATGACATACAACTTTTACTTTGACACTGACAATACTGAAACTCTATACACACTCTGGTGGACTCGGACCTTCCAGTGACTGCCATCAATATCCATCCTCTTGAGCTCGTCTTCCATGATCCTGCAAAATAAAACACTAGGAGGGGGTTAGATCATTTGAACGATCTAAGTGAGTGGACGATTTAAAATGAAAACTGAAATACTATTATGGAAATGTTCTGTTCTAAAATCAAAATTCAAGAAAAAGCTTTATATGAAAACTCTTTTCTTGTTTGAAACTCTGAATTCTTGTCTGAAAAATCTCATCTGAAATATCTTTTTAAAACTTATCTTCTCTGAAAGTCTCTTATAAAACTGTTATTTTCTGAAAACTTTCATTTCTAAAAACCTTTTCTGAATCTGTAACTATTTCTGAAAACTGGCCTCTGTCTCAGAAAACCTGACGTATATGGGTGTTACGTGTCGCTATCCCCCATACGCATAACTAGATCCAGGAGTGTAAATCCATGACTTTGGGGCGTTACATATCGCCGTCCCCCAAAGCATCCCACTACTGTCCTTGAAATTAGTGGTCTTAGGGCGTTACGTATCGTCGTCCCCCAAGCCGCTGAACTAGAACTGGGGTTAAAGTTCTATGCTACCCTCTAAGCTCTGAAACTAGGATTTGGGGGCGTTACGTATAGCTGTCCCTCCAGTCTTCTACATGTGCACATGTCATCCGTCAATTCCATGTCTGCACCAAGTTACATACTGAGGTGGATTTTCCCCCATGCCTCGAAAACATAGAATCATATTTTGAAAACATTTATTTCTCAAACATATCCTAAAATATAATCTTTCATGTAATAACTACAGTAAAAATCAACTAACGCCCTAAAAGCGTAAAAATAAGTCTGATATGTAAAAATAAATTATAAAAGTCAAATTTAAGGAAGAATGTCCACTCACTGGTTTGAAATCTGGCTGGCATTACTCCATTACTGAGGAAACTCCGGTTCCTACGATGATGTATGATTGACAACTTTGATTAGAAAATGGGCTGCGGAACATATTCCGAATTAAACTAATTTTATCCACTCAAGCACTTATTATTATTTCAAAGCATATCATCCTTATATCATGGTCTACTGTATATTCACGAACTAATACGAGACCCATATAGTGGCCTCTAACACGTTGGGGTGGAACTGGAATGAATTAAAACTGATTTGGGGAAAATTATGATCTCGCGTCGCGACGCAAGGTGTTGCGCGTCGCGACGCGCACATTCCAGAAACGATTCTGTCTTAATTTCCAGTACGCGTCGCGATGCTGACCCCTTTGGTGTCGCGACGCGCACCTAATTTCCAGGTTTTTGCACTTGCTTTCTCAAGTCTAACTTACCCAAATGCATCCTCAATACTTCTATATCAATATCATCACACAAACAATTCCATTAAACTTCAATTCCATATATTCTAAACCAATATATCACCCCCAAATAATTCTTTAACCTCACACTTCTTGTTTTTAACTAAACTTTTAAAATTTTCCAAATTTGGATATTTAACTCAAAAATCATTTTCTTTACTTATCAATCACCAATATACAATCCTTATCATGCCAACATCTCTATTCTATCATCATACTTTCAAAATTCAACAAACCAAGTTTTGGTTAAGTTTTCTTACCTTCTTCTTCTTGATTTTCTTCATTCTCTAATCCCTCAATTGATGCTCATCTTCTTCTTCTTTGCTTCTTCTTCTCATTTCTTCTCATCTTCTTCTTCTTTTCTTCTCTTCTTCCCTTTCCCTTCTCTCACGTTTTTTTTCTTCCTTTCTCTACCCAATTTCCACTTTTGGAATGAGGGAATAGTGTCATATTTATAGAGGAAGGGGCTGATTTTTGTGATGGATTTGGGTGGTTAGGATTAAGCCACCTCATCTTTTCTAGACAAATCCCGAAAATACTGTAGCAATTACTAAATTAGAGTTTTTTTGACTTATTTTGGGTTCGAATTTAGAAAAATACCCAACGTGAACGTTGTAGCTCTCGGGCTTAGCTTTCTGGCAATATAAAATTCATAAAAATCGAAGATCGTATGAAAACATTACGGCTCGATTACTAAAGGCTAATCGAGGTGGAACATAAACTAAATTTCGTACTTGCTTGAACATGATTTATATTAAGTATTATACCTTTGAATTGTAATAGTCGTCAGGTTCACCGGATGTTATAAATTCTTCCCCCTTAATTAGGATTCGTCCTCGAATCCTCTTTAAAACTGAAATCATATAGTCTGTCTAGATCTGAGAATCTCGATACTGAAAATCTTATTGCAAGTTACATAACTCACATGTTATTTTTTAGGTCATCAACTTACAACCGTCTACATACTCATTTTTTACTCCGCTTCATCAATTGTATCGTAACCTAAAAGGCATTATATTTATGTTTGCATGGACTGATACTTTACTCTATTTCTAAAGCTCCTAAGTATGCATTACTCTTCTTCTTATCCTAATATCTGTTTCATGCATGATACCTCTTGAATTTCTTAATTGAATGGCAATTCCTTGTCCTTGCTTTGTAAGAGTTCTACTGGGTACTTAATACTACCATCAAGCTACGACTATTGTTACGTCTTACATAAATCTTATTCTTCGATTCCTAGTTATGGCCAACTTTACTTGTCTCCATCTGGTTCTTTCCAGCATGTACTTTCGAACTTCTCTAAACTACTAGCGTTCTCTATGGTTAAGTCTTTCACGTGTACCGATTCCATTCTGGAGCAAATGTAAAAAGAATAATCTCTTGTATCTTCCCTTAACGCTGCTTACGTATCACAAACTAGTGTTCATCTCCATAATTTAACTATTTAGCTCTCTATTTTCTCACTAAGATTCAAATATTTATGGGTTCTGTTCTTTCAAGTTCTCACTTCTCTAATTATCTATGGAGCTTAGCATTTCATAATACAATGTCAAATTCTTTATGTATCTCTTGCTAACTAGTGTTATTTACTAAAGGGCTTGTATTATGAAGGTTAATTCCATGTAGCTTCTTTGGAATATTCCTTATTCGGTTAATGACTTAGAAACAACGTTCCTAAGCTGAGCTTAATCGTATACATATTTTTGCTTAAACTGTATTCCATTTCTCGATGTTATTTCTGGCGATTTGGTTCAACTTACAGTTCATATTTTATCTTGTACCCTTTATTGTCATAACTCAGATACTCACAAACCTGTAAATTCCATTCTTATCCAATGACCGTTTACGTAACTTATAGCTTGAATTTTCACCCACTGTACTAAATGTAGCATTATAGTAACTTATCTTTTCATTTTCATACTATACTACACATGTACCAAAAGCAACCTTGAAGTGAACTTATCTCCTCGGTTCCAATACTAAAAAGTCTTATTGTTACACACTTCTGTCATTGTTCACTCAATATTCTATACTATTATTGCCGAGCCTCGATAGTTTCTCTTCTAAACCCTTGACTTATTGACCTTCTTAATCTCTCATTTGATCTCCCTCTATACCCAGAAGTTTCATAATCTGTATCTCTGTTTCCTTACCAGAAGAATATCATCTCTACATATCTCTAGCTATGTCTAACGCTATAACTTTATATCCTCATCACTACTAAACTAGTACTTTATCTATTCATCGCTTCATCTAAACAACTTTTCTTTTGAATCTTTTACTTTGGGTTATTTTCTAATTCTATTCTACTCTTGTACTGTATACAAAAGCTTTATGTTTCGATTTCCTTTCATTACACATGCACTTGATTCTAGGAATATCTTGAGGCGAAGATCAAGGTCCATCTTTGTTGCCGTTATATAACGAGGGCTGTGAGGGTAGGGCTTGTCCTGGAGCTTTCTGGTTACGGTGTTCTCACTAATTACATGTGCTGCGATTGCATGTGCTGCTTATCCATGAGCTTAGGACTCTCTTATCTGCATACCTAGTGTTAACTCCCAGACTAAGGTACTTCTGCTAAAGCCATCTAAATTATCTCTTTCAGTTTTACTCATAATTTACCTCTGGCTATTAATCATACTACTTCCTACTAAGAATCTCCATAAGGCTTATGCTCTCTCAAACTCCTACCGTACTCCCAATGTTATCATGTCTTTCTAAATTTTGCTCTGTTACTTGACTTCCTCTTTATCTCATTTTCTTGGATCTCTTAAGTCCGCACTTCCTTGGAAACTCCATATATTAATACATGTTACGACATCGCTACAAATTCCTTGGCTTAGATACTACACTTTTATTAATTCTGAATAAGTTGGGTGTCTAAGATATGAGAAACTCTGTATAAGTCAGACATCTTACCTTTGTGCTACTATACGTTGCTTACTTTAATTCCTTACTCTTTTGGAACCTTCACTTTCTTGGGGTTTATTTGTTCATTTGTTCAAATATATAGTTATTTTATAATTTGTCCATCATATCCCATGCCCTTACTTATTCAAATCCTTACTAAGCTCCAAGTCGAGGGGTATACACATGCTCCCCACTCCTAATTGAGTGCCCATATACTTACTGAAGTCGGGTTAATAGAAGGAAGAATTATCATTCATACTACTAGAAGCTGTATGTACTAATCCATGTCTTACGGTTTCTTAATCTTGATTAATCATTCCGAGGTCTTCACTTACATTGTTGTTTCCAAGATACATTATCTATGTCACTATATGTACTGAATTCTCTTGTTACTTTGTGTTTCATTTTTACTGTTTTCATAATCTACCAATTGGCTCTAAGCCATACTACTAAGGCTAATGCTGGTTTTTTCTTCTGGCTGCTTCTAGATTTCTGCTATCCACTTTAGCTATAAACCACATCTTTGCTACCTAGTTTTCTTGTCCACACTGGTACTCTTTATTAAATCTTGAGTCTCTTATATCTCATAAGTCCGTCCATTTGGACTTACGTAGACTTCTACTAGTATTGATCTGATTATGGATTTCTTCATAGTACTGGAATCTTGTCAACTTTGACTTGTGTCAAATTCTTTCTCTTTTATTCTTAAATCCTCATTGATTCGTTTTTGGATAAACCACTCCTCAAGATCTGATGTCTTTATCTCAATACAGTATTATGGGTATTGGGTTTTCTTTATGATTACTTTTATCTAAGTTGATAAAGAATGGGGGAGGAATCCATATATAAATATATATCAGCTTCCTTGTTCTGATACTCTTGTATCCTGATAGGGTCTATTATTTATGCGAGATAAGTATGAGATTAGCTCCGTCGGGGAAGCTTCTTTAACTGGTATAACTAAGGGATGAAGGTTTAGATAGGTCAGAGATTTATCTATCGGATCCTTAAGCTTAAACAACTAAGCATTTCTATTAATAACCTTCATTTATCTGCTTATGGGCCTGAATTTGAAAATCTAGAATTCTCTAAATCTTTTTGGCATCTCATATTCCTTGGAACTGCCATATCTATTTCTGATTTCTTTCCTCTCTTATGTTTCTTACTATTCTTTGCTATTCGGGCTACTTACTATCTATACAGGATATTCATTGTCTATAGGTTTAGCTTGAAGGAACTTCTTAAAGAATGAAGGATTATTATAGAAAAGAATAACCCTTATATAGGTTTATTTGGCATTCTTTCACTTACCCAAGCTTACTATATTCCTTTTTACTGTTATAGGTTATGGTATTCTCTTTATCATATGTTTCTGTATCTTTCCCATTTACTGTCTCTGGTTACTTGAACAGCTATGTATCTTTGCTTACTTTCATTTCTAGCTTTCTCTTTCTCTTCCTGCTTTCCTGGGTGGGTATCCTTAGAACTGTACTATTTCTTTCTATTTATTTACCTTTTTGTCTCTGGATGTTTAAGCTTCCATGTATATTTTATTCCTTACTTATAGCTTTCTATTCCAACTCCACAAAGTAACTATTCTTAATACTTATATTTACTAGGTTTGTGGCTTAACTAAATTTTGTACTGATAATTTTGAATAATCATGGAATGATTCCTAATTAGAGTATGAATTAGGGTTACTTATTGAGAATATTGAGCTTGATGACGTACTCGAGGATCAGATACTGGAGAGGTAGTGCCTCGTATATAGGTGTCCCGGACATACTGCGTATACCAGACCCCAGCACACTGCCCACTGCAGTCACTGACTCCTTAGACCATGCTCTGATACCATCTTTGTAACATCGCCATTCCGGGAGATGCTACCGGCAGCGAATAGGCCATACTATCCCCCTGAGCCTCTGACTATCTGTCTGTAACCATCTTAATTGAACTAATCTCAAATGACTTTCTCATGCATAGGGACCATTGCCCCGACTCAACAACATCAAATGAATCTCAAATACTCATATAGTGTACTCATTAGTACTACATATCACAACTCTGATAATAAACACATTAGCACATTTCAATAACTTATTCAATACAGTGCATGACATACAACTTTTACTTTGACACTGACAATACTGAAACTCTATACACACGCTGGTGGACTCAGACCCTCTATCGACTGCCATCGGTATCCATCCTCCCGAGCTTGTCCTCCATGATCATGCAAAATAAAACACTGGGAAGGGGTTAGATCGTTTGAATGATCTAAGTGAGTGGATGATTTAAAATGAAAACTGAAATACTATTATGGAAATGTTCGATTCTAAAATCAAAATTCAAGAAATAGCTTTATATGAAAACTTTTTTCTTATCTGAAACTCTGAATTCTTTTCTGAAAAATCTCATCTGAAATCTCTTTGTAAAACTTCTCTTCTCTGAAAGTATCTTATAACATCGTTATAAACTATTTTAAGTGGTAAGTTAACTTAAATTCTCGATTTACGTGTTTTTTGAAAATCTTCTGAAAAAGTTTCCGCAAACGCAATGGAAGGATTCCAAACCCTCCGAATCTTCCCGGATTTCTCCTATCATGTTCGTAATATCATAAATAACTCATAACTGTCGTTAAAATCAAAACACATCTTTACACCTAAAAACCCATTTTTATCGGAAACTTGTAATTTCTATCGAATCGATCAAACTCATTCTGTTTTCACTCGGATTCTACTGAATGCTCATATTCAATATAATATTACTCAACCAATTCATTTTATATTATTACGCTACTCTACGAAGCTACATGATACATCCGAACATTTAACTGTAAACTTCAAATTTGTGAATTTTTACCGGGAGGTCTTACCGAGATTGCGAGGCCATATACGGACTTCAAACGATCCCACGAACGCGCTGGAATCGATGAAATTTCGATCGGAGCTACTGTTCATCATGGGTCACTATTCATCTGAATCTTCCTTCCTCATTTCGTGTGAAACCGTGCATGGAATGGAAAATCCGTCATCGCCAACTTGTAGTACTCTCAAAGAGCTTCGATTTGGCGGGTGTCTCGGGCCATGAAACGGAGCGACGAGTCGGGATCGAGAGACCCATGGCCACGCATCTTCACCTTCATTTCTCGCTGTTGCCAACGTTCTATGCGTCGCTGCCGGCCACCATTGGACGCAGGGTGGCCGAACTTCTCTCCCGGTGCCGTCGTCCCGGCCGGTGGTGGCCGGTTGGCCGCCGGCACGACCTGGCAACCGCTGAACCAAAAATGGAGAGGGGGGTCGTTTTGAGGAGTTAAAGGATTTATGAGCTTTTTGTAATTTATGAAAATTATGGGGTATTTATAGGAAAGTTTCGAAAAATTACAATCTGACTGTTGAACAATTATGACCCATAGCATCATTATTTGTACAGATCATGGTGTTGTTATACAAATTAACTATGTGACAAAGGAAATTTCTCTTTTATCATTTGTAATTTGATTACCAAGATATATAAATGATAAAAGGTCCTTATGATTAGTTCCGGATTGAGATGATATGAGACAATATCAATCCACAAAGGTTTAATCATTAAATATCCCTAGTCGTAGTATTATCGAGATTGGACATCGATAATGCGGAATAGACTAGTATTACACTTGTGCGCGTTGTGGGAGCATAACAGCATAGTTCTCATATATTTGGGTATAGGATACTCATGCAAGTGTAATAGGAGGTTGTGTTTACCGATGGTACGGAAACAGCTTCTCTCTGGATAGACCCCTCAGAATTCCATTGGTGGTATGACTATGTGTCTATGGAAGTCCGAATCAGGGTAGGTGTATTTGGTCTAAACCTGAGACTTGCACTGCTAATACTTGCGACAATCAATATACTTTGGTTTTGGTCGTCCAGGGCTTTAACAGGTTCTGTGTACGCCTCTTCTGGGTATATTGAGAATCGTAGTGTATTGGGTGTGATGTCAAGATGGAAGTATCACTCCAGTCATAGTGGAGATGATGATCAAGTAGGATACGGAACTGGTGCTCTTTTATGCTGCAGCTATCGGGATATTATGACTAGGTCATGTTTATCCGATTATAGAGACTAGTTACCAGAGATCCGATATGTGCTTCATACGGGGCAGACACAATTCCAGCCCCAGGCCTAGCACGTGACATCCGATACTGGATCGTAATACGCAATACTACGTATACTACACCTGATAAAGATTACATATTCCTTTAAGAATATTTCTGGAGAATTGGGTAGGCACGGTACTTTGCTAGAAGCCAATCATGTCTTGTAAATCGGTAAAAACGTAGTACTAGGTACGTACGTGTTCGGATAGTCCAACGACCGGATTTACTGCCAACATAGCCAGGGATCTCATGGGTCGCTTCCCGAAGATTCACCGATGACGTATGACTCGCACTTAATTAATCTGAGATTAATTGTATGAGAGAGAAAATTAATCTAGGATTAATTATGTAGATAGTTTATCTGAGATAAAATATTATTTAAAGAGAGAGAATGATTAATTTGGAATTAATCGATAAAATAATATATTCGATATATTATACTAAATTGGATTTCGACGCGAATTAAAATTAGATTTTAATTCGGGCGAACGAGTTAATTTAGAATTAATTCGTTAGCGACGTGAATAGTAATTTTGCTAGGCATAATTATTTAATTAAATTTGATTTAATTACGTCGCAACGGAAAATTCGTTAATTCGGAATTAGCGAACCCGAGCCCGGGAGTGTTTGCGGGCCCACTCGCATTTCGAATTCAGTGCGGCCCACAAGTCACATCAAGCGTCACATCTTTAGTCATTCAAGTGATGGATGTCTTGTCACTTTGAGTGATGTGATGTCAGTCACTATTCATGAGTGATGTGGGTGGTTGAAAGGCTTTATTGCCTTGTACTTTTTTTTACTTTGGTTTTTGGTATTAGTTTTTTGAAAACCAAATACACAAAAATCCATCTCATTTTTTTCTCTCTTCTCATCTCCCACTCTCACGGCCTTGGGCCAATTTTCTTCTTTCTTTCTTCTCCAAAGCCGAGAAAAAGATGAAGCAAATAGGGAATTTTGTGGCAAAATTTCCAAGGTGCTAGCACGCATTCGGAGTCTTACGAAGGTGATAGGGAAACCCATCTATGAGCATGGAATGCACACTTAAAGCTTGGAGCTTGAAGAAATCATGGAGCACAAAAATGGTGGCCAAAGCCGTGAGCTTCATCCATGGAGCAAGGAGAATTTTTGTTTTTCCTCGCATCGCAAAAGCCGATCATTGTAAGTATGATTCCACCATACTTCTTTATTGTATTCACATATTTTTCATTGCTTGAATGATCTTGGGACTATAGTAGAAACCCAACAATGGTATCTTGAGCCTTGATTAAGCATGAAATTGGAATTAGGGTAAATTGGGTAAAATTGATTTGAGCATGTTTGGATGAAATTATTTGTTGGAATATGCTTGAATGATGATAACATAGTTTTATGCATGATCAATTTGATGAAAATTGAATTGGATGAATTTTTCCCCAAAACTTGGCTTGGCCGAAAGTTTTAGCTTGCCCTAAGTCATGGTGATTTTTGTTTTTTGATCATTGGATGAGTTGAAATCACTTGGGAAATGTTAATTTGAGATTTAATTGTACTGAATTTGAAATTGGACAATAATCCCTAAATACCGTGACTAACAAGCATGGAAATGATTGATTTTTGATTCAATTGTGTTGAACATAAGTTGATGATGATTAGCATAATTAATTGAGTAAATTGGTATTTTGGAAATGTTAATTTTGTTAATTAATCATGGCTATACACTTAGATTAATTTAATTGTGAAATTTGGAATTTTGTAATTTAATTAATTGGGCCAAATTTGGAATTGGGCTTGTAAAGTTGTATTTGGGCTTAATGGGCTTGGTTGGGCCAAGTTTGGTTTAGGCTAATTGGTTGGATCCAATTGGGCCCAAAACCATTTCCATAAAGTCCAAATATAACTAAATGGACCTTTAATTTTAATTGGGCCTAATTGTTTTCTTGGAAAATAAGGGTGATTCCTTAAATGGGCTTTGGTATTTGGGTTTGACCCATATTGACCAAAATTCTATGCCTTAAGAAATTAATTAAAAGCCAATTGAACTTTAATTAAATTAACATTGGATGTTAATTGGGCTTTGAGACCCGTAACGATTAGATTTGTAATCTAAGTCGTAAAGGCACATTAAAAAGTGTAATTATTTAATTTAGAATTAAATATAGAATTAGTATTAAATACAAATTAAATTGGATTTAATGTTGTAGTTTAATATAATTCAAGAATTCGTACTTTGAGTACTTATTCTTAAAACGAGTTGGACTCGAGCAAAATCAAATCGTTGTTTGAACATTGGATGGTCATTAATTTCAGATTAATTAATTGGATTAGATTGATTGATAACATGCTGTGTGAATACATGGATGCCATGTATGAATAATGTATATCGGATGGATATTAGATGGGTGAGGGCAATTTTGGAAATTGTTGTAATAAATTTAGAATTTATTAAATTGGACCTGCGTGTCCAGCCTATTACCTCTTGACTCTTTGTATTTCTCTTCTCACTTATTCCCCTCAATGTAAATGAGGTTTCTTTAGAAGTGTTATGTAATTGGGTAGAAGTAAATATTTGTGCTAGTGGGAGAGAGGAAAGGGAGAGATTTGTTCTACGAACAATGTGTTTAAATATCCATCCGCATATCATTATTATTTTATTTATACACGCCTTATTATGTTTTTTAGAATGCATGTTTAAGGGTGTATGATGATGAGACCTTAACAAAGATAATTAATTGGTTGCCAATTACGCGAAAAAACCCTCAACATATATTAAGCGTTTTTTCCTTCCATTGAGTGATTCTTACTCAAGATCCAAGATTGGCACTGGTTTGTTGGCAAAGTCAAGACATTTATCCATCGCGGATGTGTTTGAATCATGAAGGCTTTGTTCCATATCGGTGTCTTGTCCAAGTTGTGATTTGTTGGCCAAAGTAAAGATCACTTCTTGTCATCGACATCGATTACGAAGCTTTCCAAAGTCAATGGGTTCCGCTTAACTGGGATCATTAAGTTTGTTGTGCCAAAGCCAATGCTTAGTAGATTTAGAGGAAAAAGGTTAGGGAATATATTGGATATATTGGCATATATAAGATATATGTTTCAGACTTGGATGTCCACCTGCTGGATCTAGGAATTGGATGGGATCCAATTGATCTTAGAGATCTACCTAGTTAATTATCATACAATTTGTTGGCCAAAGTCAAGATTGTGTGTTATTTAACGGGATCCTAGCCCACTAGGAAACAAGGTTTCCCGAGTACTCCACAGAGGGTTAGAGGCTCGCCGAAAAATAGTGGGAGGCAAGTATTAAATTTTCAATATTCGTTTAGTTACTTGCCAATGCGCGCTCATTTCAAATTTTTCGTCATCAAATTAATATATTAGTTGGACTAATATTTAATCGTTGTTTTAATTAAACAGTTGGACTGTATTCAAACTACTTCAATTATAGTTGATTATATAATTGGATTATAGTAATCAATATATTTGAAATTAAACCAAACAAATTATAGTTGATTATATAGTTAGACTATAGTAATCATTATATTAAAATAGTACCTAAAATCGTTGATTTGATAGTTAGACTATTGGAATCAAGATAAATGAAAGATTAGCGTTTAGAACATAATCCTGGGTGAAAATGTTTTTAAACGGCTTTAATTTTCAAATTGGGAATAAAATCTCAGGATAGTCCTAGAGACCGAGAAGTTACTTTATTTGATAGAGTGGATATTTGGAATATTCATGTGATGATAACTTTAGTGCTTAATCTGTTATGTTTGCCGCAAAGACTCATTAATTTCTTAGTCAGAAATAAGGATTAGATCCTTATAGTATGATATTGAAATTGAAGGATCTTCATAGATCTATCCTTAGATCTAAGAAGTACAAATTGCAATAGAAAACTCTTGGAGAGTTAATGGCTATACTCAAGGAGACAAAGCCAGAGTTTGCAATTGGGCAAGAAGCGTAAGACGCATCTTACTTCAACGTCCCAGAAGGCCAAGGCTTGGCCAAAGGCTTCTGGGGTGTGAAAAAAAGGGGCAAAGACAAAATCATTATAGTCTTCTAGGAAGACAAATGACATATCCCAAAATGTCTGCCTAAATTATGGCAAACGGGGTCACTGGAAGCGTGACTGCCGTATGGACAAGGCAGACATGAAGGAAGAGAAGACGGGCAAGGCTCCGGCTTCAAATATATTTGTCATTAACATGTTCACTACTAGTATTAAAATTGGATTTTAGATACTGGATGTGGTACATAAATATACGTACTGGTGTGCAGAATCTGCTGATAAGCAGGATACTGACTTCAGTTGAGATTTATCTGCGAGTCGGAAATGGGACGACAGTCGCTGTTTTAACTGTAGAAACCTAAGTTTAGGAATACCCTTCGGGTATGTACTTAAATTAGGAAACAGTTATAATGTAAGTAGTTTGACTAGAAACATTATCTCTATATCAGGGTTTAACCCGTTGCGGGTGTACCTTTATATTCTAGAACACTAAAGTGTTTTATTTTATAAAGATGATATTGAGATAAACACATTAGATGTGAATAACAGTATTTATATTTTGAATATAAATAAATCTCAAACCTATGATATGACAAACAAATAGATCAAACTGAATTAATCAGATGAGACTTATTTGTAGCATTGTTATCTGGGACACATTAAACAAGACTCGTATATCCACACTTTCGAAGAGTGGATACTAGGACAGATTTGATTCTATTCAAATAATGTCTACGAATCTAGTTTATTAGGCAAAGTGCCTGAAATACTTTTTACTTGGTAAAAGTACAAGTGCCACCGATCTGTTAGCCCTCGTTTATAGTGACGTAACAGGGCCCATGTCTAGCTAGGCTAGAGGTGGATATGAATACTTCGAAACCATTACGGATGTGGCATCGCGTTATGGTTATGTGTTTCTTGTGGAACACGGATCGGAAACTTTTGATGAATTCAAAGAGTTTCGACACGAAGTAGACAAACAGATCGGCTATAGTATTAAAACCGTCACGGTTAGACCATGATGGAAAATACTTAAGCAATAAGTTTCTCAGATACTTGAAAGAGTATAGTATTCTTTCAATGAAGACTCCTCTCGGAACACGTCAATTTGACGGTGTGTCCGAACAGAGAAACCAAATTTTGTTGGACATGATAAGGTTAATCATGAGTCGCTCTGAGCTACCATTTCCTTCAAGGGATACGCATTAAACAGTGCAAAACTTATTTTGAATAAGGTTCCATAAAAATCTGTTTGACAGATTTCATATTAGATATGAACATGAAAGAAACTAGGTTTTCTCATTCCTGGTGATTTGGGAATGATGGGCATATGTTTGGATGACTCCAAACTAGAACCCAAATTAGATAAATGCCTATTTGTAGGTTATCCAAGGGTAACCAAATTATAGTACTTATACAACTCACATGAGAACAATTTAATTGTTGCTTACCATGTGATTTTCCTAAGAGGAATACCGATATGCATTGGTAAGTGGGAGGAAATTAAAACTCGATGAAGATCGGAGTAATACTATTCTAGGCACCGATTCCTTAATGGAACACAAATAGTTCATCAATGATGAAACTATACCAATAATCTTCGAATACACAAGAACCGCGCAAGTCGGAGAGAGTCAGAAAACAACCTGAGAGGTATAGGTTTCTGATCTCACCTCATAAAGATGTCAATCTTATTGAGGAATACAAACTGACTACGTATGAGGAAGTGATACAAGGTATCAACTCCCTATTATGGAAAAGTGCCATGAAGTCTGAAATGGATTCCATGTATACCAACCAAGTTTAGACACGTGATTGTTATACCGGAAGGCATTGTGCCTATTAGTACTATACAAATCTTCAAGAAAGACATACATGGAAGGAAACATACCAACGTACTAAGTTAGGCTTGTAGCGAAAAGGTATCGTTATCAACATTGTGTCGATTACGACGAAACCTTTTACTCATTGCCATGGTTAAATCCATTTGGATAATGCTTGCTGATGCTGCATGTTTCATTCATGAAATATGGTAGCTGAACGTCAAAATCGCTTTCCTTAAATGTAAACCTTTTGGAGGATGTTTAAAACATCCTGACGGTTTTGTCGTACCAAAACGAGCAAACAAGGTTTGCAAGTTAATTCGATCCATTTATGGATTGAAGCAAGCATTGCGTTCTTGGAATTATCATTTTGATGTAATCATAATGGTATATGATTTAATTCAAAATGAAAATGATTCTTGTGTATATAAGGAGGTTAGTGGGAGCGCACTGACAGTGATTGTCCTAAAAATGATGATATATCATTTCTTGGAAATGATATTCCCATAATACAGTCGGTGAAAGCTTGGCTTTCATGAAAAATTCTCCATAGAATTCTTTGGAGAGACAACCTTTATTCTAGGAATAAGGATCTACTGGGATAGATCTAAAAGTTGTTGACACTCTCCGAGAACTCGTACATTAAAATAAATGTACGCGACCTGGTGTCTCATATGCTTTGAGCATATGGAGTCACAATCAGGCCAATCCAAGTGATAGTCACTGGATTGATGTTAAGAACATCCTTTAGTATCTTAGATGAACTAAGGATACTTTCTTATACTATGGAGAATGAGAACTTGAAGTGACTGGGATCACTGCTGCAAGTTTCCAAACCGATAAAACGACTATAAGTAGTAAGAACGGTACTATAAAGTTTGAATAACGGAACAGTGAGCTGGAAATCTTCCAAGCAAGATACTGTTGCCGAATAAACAACAAAAGTGGATTATTGCTGCAGCTGAGGCAGCAATAGAAGCCTTTTGGATCGATAATAATCCTAATTAGATTAGGAGTAGTTATGTTAGCAACTGAGCTAGGCGTCAGCACAGGCTAAAGAATTAATGGTCTCATCTACGATCCAGATATATACTTCAAATATTCATCTGATTCGTTCGGATCATACATCGTGGCGATGCGATGATCGAATAAATCGCATCAGATGATAACACTGCAAATCCGCTGACGAAAGCCTTTTCTCAGCAGAAGTTTGAGCGAACCGTACATAGTTCGGGTGTAGGACACTTGAGTGATAGGCTATAGGCCAAATGGGAGATTGTTGGACAATTATGACCCATAGCATCACTATTTGTACAGATCATGGTGTTGTTATACAAATTAATTATGTGAAAAAGGAAATTGCTCTTTTATCATTTGTAATTAGATTACCAAGATATATAAATGATGAAAGGTCTTTATGATTAGTTCCGGATTGAGATGATATGAGACAGTATCAATCCACGAAGGTTTAATCATTAAATATCTCTAGTCGTAGTATTATCGAGATTGGACATCGATAATGCGGAATAGACTAGTATTACACTTGTGCGCGTTGTGGGAGCATAACGGCATAGTTCTCATATATTGGGTATATGATACTCATGCAAGTGTAATAGGAGTTGTGTTTACCGATGGTACGAAAACAGCTTCTCTCTGGATAGACCACTCGGAATTCCATTGGTAGTATGACTATGTGTCTATGGAAGTCCGAATCAGGGTAGGTGTATTTGGTCTTAACCTGAGACTTGCACCGCTAATACTTGCGACAATCAATATACTTTGGTTTTGGTCGTCCAGGGCTTTAACAGGTTCTGTGTACGCCTCTTCTGGGTATATTGAGAATCGTAGTGTATTGGGTGTGATGTCAAGATGGAAGTATCACTCCAGTCATAGTGGAGATGATGATCAGGTAGGATACAGAATTGGTGCTCTTTTATGATGCAGCTATCGGGATATTATGACTAGGTCATGTTTATCCGATTATAGAGACTAGTTACCAGATATCCGATATATACTTCATACGGGGCATCCACAATTCCAACCCCAGGCCTAGCATGTGACATCCGATACTGGATCGTAATACGCAATACTACGTATATTACACCTGATAAAGATTACATATTCCTTTAAGAATATTTCTGGAGAATTGGGTAGGCACGGTGCTTTGCTAGAAGCCAACCATGTCTTGTAAATCGGTAAAAACGTAGTACTAGGTACGTACGTGTTTGGATAGTCTGACGACCGGATTTACTGCCAACATATCCGGGGATCTCATGGGTCGCTTCCCGAAGATTCACCGATGACGTATGACTCACACTTAATTAATCTAGGATTAATTGTATGAGAGAGAAAATTAATCTAGGATTAATTACGGAGATAGTTTATCTGGGATAAAATATTATTTAATGAGAGAGAACGATTAATTTGGAATTAATCGATAAAATAATATATTCGATATATTATACGAAATTGGATTTCGACGCGGAATTAAAATTAGATTTTAATTCGGGCGAACGAGTTAATTTAAAATTTATTCGTTAGCGACGTGAATAGTAATTTTGCTAGGCATAATTATTTAATTAAATTTGATTTAATTACGTCGCAACGGAAAATTCGTTAATTCGGAATTAGCGAACCCGAGCCCGGGAGTGTTTGCGGGCCCTCTCGCATTTCGAATTCAAGTGCGGCCCACAAGTCACATCAAGCGTCACATCTTTAGTCATTCAAGTGATGAATGTCTTGTCACTTTGAGTGATGTGATGTCAGTCACTATTCATGAGTGATGTGGGTGGTTGAAAGGCTTTATTGCCTTGTACTTTTTTGACTTTGGTTTTTGGTATTAGTTTTTTGAAAACCAAATACACAAAAATCCATCTCATTTTTTTTCTCTCTCTTCTCATCTCCCACTCTCACGGCCTTGGGCCAATTTCTTCTTTCTTTCTTCTCCAAAGCCGTGAACAAGATGAAGCAAATAGGGAATTTTGTGGCAAAATTTCCAAGGTGCTAACACACATTAGGAATCTTACGAAAGTGATAGGGAAACCCATCTATGAGCATGGAATGCACACTTAAAGCTTGGAGCTTGAAGAAATCATGGAGCACAAAAATGGTGGCCAAAGCCGTGAGCTTCATCCATGGAGCAAGGAGAATTTTTGTTGTTCCTCGCATCGCAAAAGCCGATCATTGTAAGTATGATTCCGCCATACTTCTTTATTATATTCACATATTTTTCATTGCTTGAATGATCTTGGGACTATAGTAGAAACCCAACACTGACCCCCAAAAATTGCAATTAGGCCCCTGTCATGGAACGTTCTGGAAAATTCACATTTTTGAAGCCTTTCTGATGTAAATTTCATAACGTGTTCAACATGAAAGTTGTTCGTCTTGGAAAAACGAGTCTTTTGGGGGCAAGAATCAGCTCAATCAGAGTTCATTTGAAAGTTTTATAGCCGAAAAAAAGAATCTTTTACGCATAGAATGATAAAATCATAAATCGCGTAACTGGTTCTCAAAACCACGCGTTTTCCAACAAGCCCAAACTTCACTTTAAAATATTTCAAACTATTTCGCAACACATAAACTCCGATTTTTTATTAGCATTATGTTCCAAATACTTATCTTTAATTCGGAAACATTCCAACAGTGTTCCGAAAAACTCGGGATATTATAAAGAATCTTCAAATATTAAGTAATATATCAATCAACATAAAATTGTATCAATCCCTTGTTTAAATACATAATTAATAAGTAAATATTAATCGTAAAATTGCTTATGAGAATGATAATTACAAGGATTTTAATGAGTCTATTCTTTAAAAAAACAAAATTAGTGCTGGTTGAAAATACAATCGGTAACCGTAAAATGAATGTGAATTGTGTGTAAATGAAAAATACACGAGTGATCGATGAATTCAGGAAACATGCATCCAATCTGGTTCATAATTAAGGCATCTGTTTGTAGACTCTGATTTCGGCCAATGTCCACAATCGAGATTATCAATTTGTAGGGCGCGAGTAAATCCTGCAAAACAAATAGAACGAATAAGGAGCTTACTGCCCACCGGTGTGGTGGAAACCGTAGACACTCCGACGCTCAAGTTAGTGATGGTATCGATCAACGTAAAGTAAATTGGTCAAGGCTTTTGGGTACCTCAACCTTCTGTGATATGCCGTGAGGGCGGTTGTGAATCAGTCTTGTCTTCGTAATTGTCGTGGTCTTTTTTCGATCCCCCCGTTGGTGTCTTTCTTTCTCCTTTTATAGGTCTTGGTCTCCTCCGTTTATCTGCCCGTTGGAGTTTTTATTAATGAAGCTTTTATTCGGATGTTCCATACACGGTAACTGATGATCTTGTCTTCTCCCTGAAACCGTCGTCTTCATGGTAGGATTTATGGATGCAGATTCTTTCTTCAATTTTGTAACTGGTGCCCGTTGATCTTCTTTATATTCAACAGGTCTGGTCTTTTGCATAATATCTTCGTATGTGGGCCCAGTTTGCAGATGGGCTTCTAGTCTTGTGGTGTAATGTCGTTTTTGCCCCTGTAGCCAATTTTGGCCCAAACACTGTTCCAATCATGTATGGAAAAAATCTTGATATAAGCATTCCTATTCTTATATTTTTTTCACAACTGCTACAAATAGTACTATTAGAAAAATAGACTATATTGGCAGAATATGTCTCTCAAGAAAGGAGTTTCTTGATAGAAAAATTAACTGTCGAGAATCGAAGTGTCAAGAATTTTTAACCGATTTTTATGACAGATTTTTTCTATCAAGAATTCTTGACTATGTATATTTGTCTTAAAAATATGTCATAAATATATTAGGTAAATCTTTGAATTGAAATAAAATTTGATACAAAATTTTTTATTTTTCCATTTTAGCCCGAATTTTTAAAGCAAAAATTGAAACAAAAATAAGTTAAATTACCTTAAATAGCTTTACTAAAAAAACTGTTGTAAATTCCTCAAATTCATTAAATAGGATATGTATATGTATAGGGAGATCATTGAGATTTTCAAGGGGTGTATGGAAGGTTGCAATCCTTGGAGAGTTGCAACCCACCCCAAGGGGTGCCCTATTGGCACCCCTCCATGCCTTATAAAAGAAGGCCTTTATTCCAAATGAAAAAAAATAGAGAACATATACAAAATATCTAACAAAAAAGAAGGCATTGTGTTTTCCTTGTTTTTGAGAGAGAGATCCACCATTGAATCCGAGTTCGCATACTTGTTAAGGAGTGCTCCTTGAACAAGAAGTATCCAAGTTATCCTGGGAGAACGTTGGCAATTTGAATCCGTAGAGCACCCGTGACGGGGCCAATAAGTTCTTAAGGACAGAGAGATCTCGACTTGGATCGAATCTGTAAACTTGATTTCCTGGTTTGTCTTGAAGTTTTTCTGGTATTATGGTTTTTGCATCTAGATCTACTTTTGGTTGTTGATCTGTTTGATTTGCATGTTATGTTACTGTTTAATGACACTTTATTAACAACAATCTTAAGAACTTATTGCTCTAGTGTTATTAGGTAGTAATTCGCATGTTAGGGTTTGTATATTTTCTGTAAAATACGAACTGTGCATGAAAAACCGTAGGGCATTCGAACGCCCGACGCACGCGAAGGCAAAAATCTGAAAATTCGTAAGAACATTCGAACGCGTCTTCAAACGCAACTCGAACGCAAGCCTTCTGCCTTAGAACGTTCGAACGCGTCCTGAACGCTATACAAACGTGAACTCTCTGGAATCATTCCGTTCGAACGCGTTCTCGAACGCTACACGAACGTGAACTCTCTGGAATCATTCCGTTCGAACGCGTTCTCAAACGCAACACGAACGTGAACTCTCTGGAAACACCTCGTTTGAACGCGTTATCAAACGCAACACGAACGCACACACACTGGACAGTCTCGTTCGAACGTAGATATGAACGTGACACTAACGATTTTATCCTGGAATTATCATAAAAGCAAACTTTAATTAATTTTAACTTGGTTAGTCATATACTGTAAACACATTAATCTTGGTAGTATAGATTTAAGTTATTATTAAATTGTTCAATTATCACAAGCATTCACATAGTGATAAAATTGAAATTGATTGGTTGTTGCATAATTGGTTGAGAATTTAAAGTGTAATTTTGCATAAGTAATTCCATCCAATCTTGATTGACATATATATATCTACACTTATCGTATTAATTGTGCTATTGGAAAAGTGTAAATCTGGGTTTTGAATTGCTAAAAGATCCTATTGGAAAAGGTGTTTGAAGAATATTCGTTCATTCAATTTTCCTTAAGTATCTTTAGTTGAAATTCAAGGACTTGTGTTTATTGGAACTTTCGTCCATTAGAACAACAAGTGACTACCTAGTACATCACTTTGAACGAGATCATTCGTTGATCGTTGTGCAATTTATCTTTCGTAGACTGATTGAACCTTGTTGATTTCCAATTACAAATGGCTAGCGGAAATATCACGGTACTGGTCTCTTACGGAGAAAAGCCGGAGAAATTTGGTGGGGCAAATTTCAAACAGTGGCAAAGCAAAATGCTGTTCTACCTGACAACTCTCCAGTTGGCTAAATTCCTCAAAGATCCTCCGGGTCTTGTGGAGGGTGAATCTGAATTGGCCAAGGAAGAGCGAGAACAGACTTGGATGTCTGGAGACTTCTTATGCAAGAACTACCTTTTGGGTGGTCTTGACAAGACCCTGTACAACGTGTACCAAGGTATGACTTCTGTGAAGGTTCTCTGGGAATCTCTCGAGAAGAAGTACAAAACCGAAGATGCCGGACAAAAGAAATTTATCGTGGGTAGGTTCCTGGACTACAAGATGGTAGATTCAAGGACGGTGATGTCTCAGTTGGGTGAACTGCAATTGATCATTCATGAAATACTGGATGAGGGAATGAAACTCTGTGAGATGTTTCAAGTTGCCGCTATAATTGAAAAGTTGCCTCCATCATGGAAGGACTTCATGGGCTATCTGCAACACAGAAAGAAGTAGATGAGCCTTGAAGACCTTGGAGTTTGATTGAAAATCGAACATGACAACATGATGTCTGAGAAGGCCAGCTACAAGACTATGGAGTCTAAGGCCAACATCTTTAAGGATGTAAATGGTAGCAAGAAAAGAAAAAACAATGAAGCTGATTCTTCCCAAGCGAACAAGAAGTTCAATGGGAAGTGCTACAACTGTGAAAAGAGCGGTCATATGAAAAAGGACTGCAGAAACAAGATATCTCAGGACAATGGCAGGAAAAATGAGGCCTATGTCGCTGAAGATGAGCAGTTAACTGATGATATTTCAGAAATGAATCTCTCAGCAGTGGTAACTGAAGCCAACTTGGTTGGGAATCCGAGAGAATGATGGGTAGACACCAGGGCTACTCGTCATATCTGTGCTGATAGCAAGATATTTTCCTCGTATCAGAAAGGTCGATGGCGGCGATCATCTGACAATGGGAAACTCGTCTACCTCTAGAGTGGTTGGACAAGGCACAGTAGTTCTGAAAATGATATCCGGAACGGAGCTTACATTAAGAATGTTTGCATGTTCCAGATATTCGGAAGAACTCGGTCTCGGGTTTGTATTGTTTCTGACAAGATTGTATACCAAAATGATGTCTATGTAGGAAAATGATACCTCGCTGAGGGTCTTTTCATGACTGTCAATTGTGCTATTAATAAAGCTGAAACTTCTGCTTATATTATTGAGTCAAAATGTATGGCATGAGAGGTTAGGACATGTTAATTATGATACCATGCGTACATTAATTAACATGAACCTTATACCTAAATTTGCAGTGATAGCCAATATGAGTGTGAGGCATGTGTTGAAGCAAAAATACATAGAACATCATAGAACGAAGTTCTGAACCCTTGGAACTTGTACACACTAATGTGTGTGACATGAATATTGTGCAAATAAGAGGCAGTAAAAAGTACTTTGTCACTTTTATCGATGAAAGCACAAGATTCTGTTAAGTGTATTTGCTGAGGAGCAAAGCTGAAGCTATTGAGAGCTTTATACACTGAGAACGAAGTTGCAAATCAACTTGGCAAGTAAATCAAAAGAATCAGAAGTGATAGTGGTGGTGAATATGTTTCATCATTCGATGAATATTGTTCTGTTCACGGAATTATTCACGAAACCACTGCTCTTTATTCTCCTCAATAGGATTGCTGAGTGCAAAGACCGAACGTTGAAGGAAATGATGAATGTCATGTTGACTAGTTCTGGTTTACCTCAGAACTTGTGGGGGAAAGCCCTACTTTCCGCGAACTACGTTCTGAACAAGCTTCCTCACAGAAGATTGGACAAGACACCATATGAGTTGTGGAAAGGTTATGTACCTTCCTACAAATATCTGAAAATGTGGGGGTGTCTTGTCAATTGCCAAGGTGATGGTTCCTAAACCTAAGAAGGTGGAATATGACCCAAAATTGTTGACTGTATATTCTTCGGATATGCTTGCAACAGTAGTGCGTATCGATTCTTGGTACACAAGAATGAGATTCCTGACATCAATCCAAATGTGATGATTGAGTCAAGGAATGCAATATTTTTTGAAGAGACATTTCCTTGTAAGGAAAGACAAAGAAGAGAGTCTCTCAAAAGATCTGTTGATATTGTCAATGACAGTGATCAGGTTGACCAAGAGTCAAATCAACATGGAAATGTTGAGGCAAATGAACCTAGATGTCGTCGAAGTCATTTGGACCCGATTTTCTGACATACTGGTTAGAAAATGAGCCTCGAAGCTATGAGAAAGCTATGTCTTCTACGGAGACACCTTTGTGGAAAGAGGCTATGAACAATAAGATTGATTCAATCCTACAAAACCATACTTGGAAGTAGGTTGATCTTCCTCCAGGTTGTAAGCCACTGGGCTACAAATGGATATACAAATGGAAAGATGAAAATGGATGAATCAATAGATAAGTACAAGGTGAGGTTTGTCATAAAAGATTATAGACAGAAAGAAGGCCTTGTTTACTTTGACACCTATCCACCAGTGATTCGTATCACATCAGTAGAATGCTTATAGCCATAGCAGCTATATTTGGTCTTGAAATACATCAAAAGGATGTAAAGACGTTATTCTTGAATGGTGAATTGGATGAAGAGACTTACATGGAACAACCAGAAGGGTTTAATGTTCCTGGATAAGAACAGAAGGTGTGCAAACTTGTAAAATCCTTGTACGGATTAAAACAAGCACCTAGACAATGACATGCGAACATTGACAAAGAGATGTTGTCAAGTGGGTTTAAAACCGATGAGTGTGATAAGTGTATATACGCCAAATCAACTCAAGAATGATATGTCATTGTATGTCTTTATGTAGACGATATGCTGATAATTGTAATAATCATGAGTTGATTCAGTTTACCAAGAAAGTGTTAACCAGAAAATTTGATATGAAAGATTTAGGAGTAGCTAACCTAACTCTTCCTCTATCAAAGAATACTGGCTTAAGCATATCGCAATTAGAGTATTCAAGGATCATCGGAAGTCTGATGTATCTCACGAATTGCACACGAACTGATATCGCTCAAGCTGTGAATAGGCTTAGCAGATATACTAGCAATCCAAGACATAACCACTGGAAAAGCCATAGTAAGTGTTTTGAGGTATAAGAAACTTCAAAATATGGGCTACATTACGAGAGATATCCTGCTGTTCTAGAGGGATACAGCGATGCTGGATATCTGATATAGTGGATTCCAAATCTACGGTTGGATTTATTTTCACACTTGGTAATGCAGCCGTGTCATGGAAATCCTCGAGGCAAACATGTGTTGCCCAGTCTACTATGGAATATGAGTTCATAGCATTAGACAAAAATCGGAAGAAGCAGAATGGCTTAGAAACTTCCTGGAGGATATTCCTAGTTGGGCCAAACCGGTGCCAACGATTAGCATACATTGTGAAAGCCAATCGGCTATTGGGAGAGCCCAAAATACAATGTATAATGGTAAGTCTCGACACATATGTCGGAGACATAATACCATACGTCAACTGCTCTCAAGTGGCATAATAACGATCGATTATGTCAGGTTGAAGGAAAACCTAGCGGATCCACTAACTAAAGGTTTACCTCGAGAGCAAGTTGAGAAGTCATCGAGGGGAATGGGCTTGAAGCCTATAATCTAAGAATTGTCACTGTGGAAACCCAACCTAGCTGACTGGAGATCCCAAGATCTAGGTTCAAAAGGGACAACAGAAACTTTGTGCAATTCAAAACAAGCACTGAAGAGTTTTGTACTCTTTCCCATTCCGATAATGACGCTGGGTGCTGTCTGTCATTGGTTAGGATAAGCTAAGGCTTTTAATGATCACTATATTAAGAGATGAGTCCTAATGGGGGTAAAGACATATTACCTCTTCATAGTAGATCACCTATTTCAAGTAAGAAGTGAGGCCGCTTCCATGGGAACCTTTAAAGGCGGGTTACCCTAAAGTGCTTGATGAATCAGGGACCGTTGTTCAGGGCCGCGAAATGAACACAACCGTAGAACGGGAAAATGGTCGAATTAAGCTGTGTGTTGGCAATTGTCTTGGTTTACACCAACGGCAGAACAGTTCAAGACTATGGGTCACTGGTTTGCCAAGTAAATCCGATTGTCATTCATTAGGAAAGGTTCAAGGAGAAAGCTACCTATTTCGATGTAGCTTTAGCTCACGATATCTCTCTCACGTGCCTGAATGAATATTTGAAGAATTGTGGGGGATTGTTGTAAATTCCTCAAATTCATTAAATATGATATGTATATGTATAGGTAGATCATTGGGATTTTCAAGGGGTGTATGGGAGGTTGCAATCCTTGGAGGGTTGCAACCCACCCCAAGGGGTGCCCTATTGGCACCCCTCCATGCCTTATAAAAGAAGACCTTTATTCCAAATGAAAAAAAAATAGAGAACATATACAGAATATCTAACAAAAAAGAAGGCATTGTGTTTTCCTTGTTTTTGAGAGAGAGATCCACCATTGAATCCGAGTTCGCATACTTGTTAAGGAGTGCTCCTTGAACAAGAAGTATCCAAGTTATCCTGAGAGAACGTTGGCAATTTGAATCCGTAGAGCACCCGTGACGGGGCCAATAAGTTCTTAAGGACAGAGAGATCTCGACTTGGATTGAATCTGTAAACTTGATTTCCAGGTTTGTCTTGAAGTTTTTCTGGTATTATGATTTTTGCATCTAGATCTACTTTTGGTTGTTGATCTGTTTGATTTGCATGTTATGTTACTGTTTAATGACACTTTATTAACAACAAAAACATGTATAATATCCATGATTATTAATATAGTCATTAATAAAATATTATCTTCCAAAATATTTTTCCTAAACTTAAGTACTATAACCAAAACTATTATCCAGTTAAACAACAATAATTCTACAAAGATAAAGAATATTAAATAAGGTCTGAAACATAAGATGTCCAATCCAAACAACATTATCGATCTTATCTAGAATGGACTTTTTCCCAATGAACTTCATCGATCATGTGTGTTGTGCATATATGTTTCTCCCTTCTACCTCAGGCTACATCATTCACATCCACTATCCTCCGAAGTTTGTTTTCCAGTGACTCATACCCTTCTGCATAGACAGATTAGGGAAATTAAAATCAGAATAAGAATAGAACTTAAGCCTTTAGTTAGTAATTGATAAAAAAATCATGTTTCAGAGGAGAAATTATTCCTTTAGCATCAAACAGACTAAAAAAACAACTCAAGTCATTTATTGTCTATCAGAGACTGGTTAGGATGCACACATAACATCTACACAAAAATGTGAATGCTATGATTATGTACCTTTCAATAGCTTAATAAGGATCGAGCTACTTGCATTCATTTGGGACTGTAAAAGAGACCTTATGGTCAGACAAACAGTTACAACATCTATTACATGTAAATTGATGACAAAAATAATATTTATCATAAATAATATGTTAAAATAATCTGTTTTTCGATTAGTATATTATTAAGAGAAGATAATTAAAAAGAAATATGAATGGAGCTCCCTTCACTCCAATACCAAGAGGGTCCTTTTATAGGCTCACAAGGGGGGCTCTATATGCAATTTGGAGCGTCGGATTTGATAAATATATAATGCAAAATCTGAGAATGAGATTCTCTCTTGCAAACTATTTAATAAAACGTTACAACCCATACGGAATCTAGCGTGATGTCTCGTTTTTGAACGTAAATCTGATTCTGAGTTGAATATTTTTTAAATTATATAAGATAATTATTAGATAATAATTTAAATATAACTAAAATATAATTTTATATAATTATTAAAACATATAATATAAAAGAATATTGAAAATTGAGTTAATTTAATACAGCTCAACTCAATATTTCCCTAACTTTCCATTTTTTTAGTATTATCGCCCGATGGGACGTATATTTTTCAACATTAATTAAAGTTGGTTCTTACATCATCAATCCTTGTTAATTTGAGTGTCAGAATCCCTAGTGGTGATTCTCTTAGTAATTGTGCTTTGGATGACATCAACCGTTTGCTTGGTTTACTTTTTAGAACTACTTGGTGGAGTTGATGTCACATTATTATTCTCACTATCAATCAGAAAAAATAAAAATATAGTTTCTTTTCTACCGTTTGGATTGCTTTAGATTAGAAAAATTGTTTCACTTTAATGTGGGCCAAGAATTGAGGGTCATAGATTTTAAAGTTTCTTTGACCTAAAAAAGAGCCCATTATTCTAAATTCTTTACATTTGTAGTTTTATCTCATATTGATTGAAGATAATAATTCTAATATTTTACCCCATATTATTTAGGGATAATGATTTTAGTAGTTTATCCCACAATACATAGGGATAATAATTTTACCATGAGCTCTCTATAAATAGAAAGCAACTCTTGTAATTTTTATTTATTCATAAATAATAAAGTCTGCAGTTTTATTAAGTATTTTATTTCCTTATTATTTTCTCTCTACTTTTAGTAATGATATCCATCACTGAGAATACGTATCCTCATAATCAATACCTAGTTTCTGCGAAAATCTTGTACGACTGGTCACACTTTAAATCTAATGCTTTCATTATGTTCATTACATTTTCTTACAAACATGAAACACTCATTTGTAACTAACAGGTTTGACATATGCAGGTGTCTGGACTATGAATCCAAATACTTCAGCTTTGGTTAAAGAAATCAATTCTGTTTGAATTGCATCTTTCCATTTAGGTCGATCATGTCACTAGTATAAAAAAAAAAGAGGAAGAAGAAGAAGACATTTTATGACGGTTCTAAAGGTTTTTTTATGACTATTTTTCAACCATCATCTTATGCAGGGTCATAAAAAGTATATTTTTGTGACGGTTCTTAAAAAACATTCATAAAAAATTTATTTTTATAATGCTTCATAAAAAACCATCATAAAAGCCGACTTTTTATAATGGTTTTTACAATCAAACTGTCATAAAAAGTCGATTTTTTTATGATGATTTTTAACAAAAACCGTCATTTTTTTCACTGTAATAAAAAATATATATTGTGGGGCCTACCATGGACCTCAACTAATCAACCACATGTGGGCCTGCACTTAGACCTTGATATCACCCAATGACTGACCCACTATAAGCCTGTATCATCTATATTTAATTCTGTAAATTGATGCAATTGGTATGTCTTGAGCTCTTGACCTTAAGGTTGAAGGTGTAGCATAGTTATCAGTAGGCTGTGATGTATTAATTGTTATCAAATATAATGAAAATATATATCTCTCTGTGTGTGTCTATGTGTATGTGTAATTCACCTAATTCTCATTAATAATAATTATAATAATAATAATAATAATAATATAATATTACTACTACTATGTTATTACTATTGTTATATCATACTATTATGATATTATTATGATATATTATTATATTATTATTATATTATATTATTATATATTATTATTATTATTATTATTATTATTATTATTATTATTACTATATTATACCTACAAACCGTAATGAAAATTGGACTTTTTAAAGGTTCACATTGTGAAATTTTTTTTTTTTTTTATATAAATTCATGGTTGTTGAGATGAGATTGATGGATTGAATGTGAGATTTGATTGTATTGGATGATGTGTGTTATTACATAATACTACCGAGTTTGTATAATATGTTAAGATTCATGAAAACATTACCAGTATCGTAACCTGGGGGGCGTGAAATCTACTTAGCGGGACCTAGCACCGCGTAAGAAGGGGAACATGAACATGAACATGAATAAGCCTAAGAGGGTTTCCAAAGAACTATTAGGCGAGCTGTAGCTAAGCATACTCGAGCAACTATGATTGTAGTATAGCCTATTTATCGGGTACCTAGCACCGCGTAAGCAGGAAAACATGAACATGAGCATGAATGTGAGCATACTCGAGCAGCTATATGACACGTAGTAAAATGGTTGTAGACACTGCATTTTTGCATGAGCCCAATGATGAGCCTCGTATGGAGGCACTACCTGAAAAGTTATGGAAGTCGCGGGAAACGAATGTCGGAAGGGAAAACTCCAAAATTAGCACCTCATTGGATTCAGACTCACTAGCCAGCCTCGGATTCGCTCAGTCAGTTTATGTTTCAAACCTTAGCCTCGGCCCAAAACCCCTGCAACCCATGAAAACCCATACAATCCATGCCCACGCCAAACACCACAAAAAGCCCATGCAGCACACGCCCAAGGCCCATGAACATCCCATGCACGCCCAAACCTTCCCGAAAAGAAGAAAACCCCATGCAATTCACATGTCAAAATTCCTTCATCAACACTTTCCAATTTAACAAGATTTGGGATATTCCCATCACCAAATTTGTGAGATTGTGTTCCCAAAATAATTTAAGAAAATATCTCCCAAATCAATGTGATTTGTTTCCCTATTTGGAGATCCCTTCAAATCATTATAAATGAGGGACCAAATCATCACAAGGGGGAGGCTCCTTTAGGCGTGAAACACACAAAGAAAAACCTGAGACTTGGACGACACTTCACAAAAAAACCCTTAACCTATTTTCTTCTTTCACGGCAATTCACAAGTAAAAAGGCCACACACACGGCAAACACACAAACAAAAACACAACAACAAGAAAATAATACCCCTCCACCGAACAAACAAAAACACAACAATAAGAAAATAACAGCCCACCACCGACCAAAACATCACCAAAAAGCCACCAAAGCAACGACCAAACCGACCAAGGCAGCACAAAAAAAAAGCCACTAAAACAACCCACGACCGACCAGCAAACAACCCCCAAACAGTAGCCAAATCACCAAAAAATAGCCCCCAAAATAGTAGCCAACTCACCAAAAAACCCCCCCCCCCAAACAGTAGCCAAATCACCAAAAAAACAGCCCCCCAAACAGTAGCCAAATCACCGAAAATAGCCCCCAAAATAGTAGCCAAATCACCGAAAAATAGCCCCCAAACAGGAGCCTAAAAAACAACCAAAACAGCAGCCCAAAAATAGCAAACAACAACAACAAAAATAGTGAGCAAAAAACAGCAAATAGCAAGCCAAAAACAGCAATCAGAAACAGTAAAACAGCGAGCAGAAATAGTGAAACAGTGATCAGAAACAGCAAAATAGCAAACCAGCAATCCTTCCAGCGACGGCCTAACACACTTTCAAGAAAACAACTTAAAAGGTAAGACCTGAGGGCACTCTATTTATTTTTATAGTTGCAGACACGGCATGCCTGGCTGGACATGAAATACGTCCAGCCGGGTATGCGAATCCTACATTAAAGACGGTCAAATTTCTGATCACATTATTTTTTTCTTCTTCGGCATTTTTTTTTATCTATTTAGTGTTATTTATCTTTTTATTTATTTATTCTCTTTCCTTGTTATTTTATTATTTTGCATTTAGTTTCGTTATTTATCTTTTTGTCTATTTATCGTTATTTTATTATTTCGCCTTTATTTTATTTGTTCATTATCTGCATATGCATTATTATATTATTTCATGTCTATTTTTTTTTATTTACATTGCATTAATGATTGCGTATGGTATTATCCCTTGTGGTATATCGGATGGAAACTCAGAAATAAATTTCGTAATCGAATCCAAATGGACGGTAGTGCGGTCTGTACTTGGGATACAACTCCACGTACCACTTGGGAAATACCCATATATACGTGACTGACCCCTCTTTTTATTCGATATTTATTTATTGACGCTTTATTTGCTTTTGATTATTATGACTCTTATTATCGTACCTTATATTTCTTAATTTAATTTGCTTTTGTTTATATTAATGTTTATGGGTGTGCAAATTTGCGTGTTTATTTGAATTATCTTGCATGAACTGCATAAGACTTGGCTATACCAATGTGTGAACCCGTCCATTATACTGGCATAAGTAAGAGACCATTCTGAACCCAAAGGCTTGATGTCTTCCCTTTTGAAGGGTGAGTGCGGCCTTAAATCTTTTCCCGGTTCACACTAGATGGCGACTCATTTATTCTCCGGTTTAGTCCCCCGTGGGCTACTCCGTACTCTCTACGGGCTGCGAGCCCAAGAGTGTCATGGTCATCGAACATCATAGGCATAGCGGTAAACCCCGTTTCGCTCCTACAGGTGGAGACTCCACTGGGGATAGAGAATCGACCCCGAAATAATGCCTTGTAGTGTCTGTGGCTTTGGTTAACCAAATCTCATATATTTTGCATACCCTTTTTACCCCGATGGCGTTATGTATCGTGAACTCGCTTTCACTCAAGGCGGCGGATCGTTATGTGATGACCATCACTCGTTGGCACGTACCCTAGGGTATAAAAAAGGCGCGCTCACTTGGTCGCTCGAACCCTTGAGTGGGGAGACCTAGTTATGGGCAACCCTTCACCGATGAGAGCCCTTATCCATACCCTTGTAAGCCCACATATGAACCATAGTTATACGTCCTATAGAAGCTACCCATATGCTTGTGTTTGGGACCATTATCATTTTATCCTTTGAAGGTTGTTTTTCTTTAAACTTACGGTTGCTCTCTTTTGTGTTCTTCTTTATTTACCTCCTTTAAAATGAGGATTTTAACCTCCTTTTATAAGACAAATAATTTCCAAACCCAATTCTAATGATATGGGCTTTATAAAAACCCAAATAGAAATGGAAAAACACTTAAAATCAGAAATTTACATTGAAATCCGTCAATTCTTGTTCGAACGCCCCTCAAACATCCGGACACTATCTCGGTTCCATCGAACTTCCGTCGTACGCTCCCAAAACGTGAAGCTACTACATTGGTGCGTTAAAATGCTCCGAAGAACGTCACTTACATGCCCAATTACTCTGCTCGGATGGGTTTTGATGTGCAACTTAAAATACTTGTAACTTTCTCGTCTCTTGACCAAATTAAGCGTTCTATATATTTACAGGGTCATCTCCGAGTCTATTTTCCAATGCCACTGATCTAATATCAATTGGATCTCTAAATATTCTAGAATTTTTGAAAGGGTGAATAATGGTAAATTGACATAATTCAACTCTCATCACTTTGCAAGGCCTTGAAGTTTTTCTTTTGCACTAGCTTCATTCCTACATTAAAACACCAAAAGTATGTGAATAATATTTCATGAATCAAAGCATATAACATATAAATGCATTAAAATATTCAAATTATTTCTAAACATTTATAATATTACTCTTATAAGTGGCGTTCAAAGTATACTTTCGTGGACTTATCACAATATATGAGAGGACGACACATTATTGATGTTTTGAAATCAATTAAATACTTATACTTGTACAAATGTAACTCATATATTATAGAGTATAAAACTTAAAATGTAAATCTTGAAAATCAATGACTGTAAATCATATAACATGAGCTATAAATATGAAACATAAAAACATAATCATAAACTGAGGATTATACACATGAACTGTGAACATGTATAGCATGAGCTGAAAACGTATAAATCATAAGCTGAAAGCATATTACGTGAAAATTTAAACTGTACACATGACACAAGATAAACATACACTAAAAATATATAGACATGACACATGGAAATCGTAAACTGTAAACATATAAACATGACACGTGGAAAACATTGATTGTAAAATATGATGTGCAATTGTAAATCATGATCTAAAACATATAAATCATGAACTGTAACAATAGAACATGACTCGTAACTGTAAAATATGACATGTAAATTGTGAAGCGTAATCTGTAAATCATGACATGTGAATCGTAAATCAAGAAACATAAACTATAAGTCGTAACTCATAAACTCTAAATCTTGACTTGTAAATCGTGAAATGTAAATCATGAATCATGAAACATAATTCTCAAATCATGAAAATCTAATAAACACTGAAAATATATTTTCATTTATCAAAAATATATGACATGACCTTTTAAAACATGATTAGGCAGATTATTTGGTGACATATACACTAGTTTTTGCATACCATACCAGTCGATGACTCACTACCTATTTTAGAATAGATATGAGATGAATGTCGTCCGACAAAATTTCCTAATTGGCACTGCTATGACACAATCCCAAATTATCAACGAAACTCTTCACACACATTGCAAATATAAAACGTAAATCATCAAATGTAGGATGTAAATCATGAAACATGATTCATAGTTCTTGAATCATGCCGTAACATTATCACATAACATGAACTTATAAGTCATAACCATGTAGTCATCAAACATATAAGCATAACTTTGAAAAGTATATAATAACTACTGTCATTCTTGAAATATAATATACAACTGAGTAGATTATCATGGAAACATGGTAATTTTGAAATATGCCTGTGTAATCTCTAAATTTGATATTCATTTAAAAAAAAGTATTTAATTTGTAAAATGCTTAAAAACCAAAAAAAATGTCAAGAACAACATTCACTTACAAAACTGACGTCCAGTCTTCTGCTCATTCAGGCATGTTAAATTGGATGAACCATCCTGCTTAGAATCTACTAGACATAACCCAAAGTGTGGTTAGTACATATAAGTATTTGCAATATTATACATATAAATAAATATTACATATGCCCATGCTAATTAGAAAGCTTAAAGCCCTAGCTGACATTCTAAGATGTGATTTAGTGCTAATAGAACATGCCCTGAAATATGGTATCGCGTCATAATGTATGGCAATGCACGTCCCGACATCAACTGAACAACTCGTGTCATGACGCGCCCTAGGTAAATTCTGAGACAAAGAGTTAAGTTTGGTGTTGCGTCGTGACATGAGGCACGATCCTAGGTCTGATCATAAATTTCTCACACTGCAACAACACCAACTAAACATAATCACAATAATCCAAAAAATAACTTAACTCTTGACATACTAATCCCCACAAAATCATCATTCAAATTAGTTTCCCTAGATTCATGGCAATATCAAGCCCAAGCCTAGATTTCTAATCCAACTTATTTCCATGCACAAATCATGAAAACAAACCTCAATATAAATTTGATTACTATAACTAACACAATCATGAAAAATGAACATGGATATTTCTTGGGTTTCCATAAGTTCAAATGTTATATCCTAATAAACATGCTTGAATCACTTGATTAACAACTAAGTAGAGATTAAGAAGCTTACTTTGCTTTGAGTGACATTAGAAATTTCAAGAAAAAATTCATTTTCCCTAGCTTGTCAAGTGGCGTGGTGATGCAAAAATGGAGGAGGAATAAGGACTTGTTGGTCGTGAGTTCTTTATGAGAAGAACAAAGGAAAGTAAAAAAAAAAAATATAGATACCACAAATGCTATATATTTTTAGTTTTAAATAATGATATTTAAATAACCCACATGCTTAAATTATTTATTATTTCTGTCACTGTACGATAGCTCAAATTTTCAGCATAAAATTGACTTAGTCCCACAAAATTTAGGAAAATACTTAACATGAAAGTTGTAGCCTTATGTCTAAGTTTTCGAGCGCTACTAAAATCGCTGAAAAATAATATATTTATCCCAAATTATGGTCAAAATACTAAGGGCTATTCATGAGTGCTGTCAAAATTAAAGTGAGAGCTGAAGGTGAGAAACCATTCCGAGTTCCCAATAAGAGCTACACAGATAACAAACCCTCTAATACATGATTATTTACATTGTAATATTTCATGCATGAATGGAATGACCATGATAGTCATGTCTTGATAACCGGGTGTTATAGTTGCACCCTATGTTGGTGGGATAGAGTACGTGTTATTTATAAAAAAAACTTGAAGTCCTGAAGACACGGTACTTATGGATAATATTTATGAAATACTTTGCTTATTAAATACTCAAGCCCTTCAAAACACAATGATGATTTATGAGATATATAGGGGCAACCAACCTAGTGATCATTGTACATTTAACTAAAATCCAAGGTGGTAAAATCATCAGAATCTTACATGGCATAACAACGATGGTCCTACATATCCTACTAGACCATTATATTCTTTTTATCCACCACATGCTCAAGAAATTCCCCAAGAACCAAAACAATCCAAGATGATTTGATTATGCAACTAGTAAACCAAAGTATTGAAAACTTGAGAAATACGACTAGACTTGAAACCATAATTCAAAGTCAAGCAACATTCTTAAAAACATTGGAAGTCTAAATAAGACAACTAGCCAATAACTAGATCTATATACCTCAAGGGTCACTGGTCGATGAAACTAAAGAAGACCCATTGAATCAAGAGATTTAAAAGGACGCCATAATGGGGAGAGAGGCTGAGCCTTATATAGAAATTGAGATGTCTATTCAATAACCTGAGCCAACCGAATCTAGAATTGAACGAGAGAATCCTACATTCATTGATTGTATTTATGAGAAAGTTGTGGAAAAAATAGTTAGGCAAAAGCAGTTGTGTGATTTCATTGAAAATCTCATAGTATGAGTGGACATATCACAACATGGGGAAGTTAGTATCATTGACACCACCTATGAGCTTGATAGAATGGAACCACCATTCCAAGTCAAGCTTCTTAAAAGAACTCCTGGTAGACCATCTTTCCACTCAAGACCTCATAAAGATAAAAGAATGAAGAATATGACAAGAGCATAAAGTAGAGAAGATCTTTTTTTCATCTCATGTTTGGAAATAAGCTTGAATAGTAATGCTCATGACAATATCCTATAATATCCCAATTTTTTTCAGAATAGTTCTAGAAGGTTCCGAATTAAAATTAGTTTTGGAGCAAGTTAATATTTGAAAATAAGGGATTATTTTTCGAAAATAGGTCGGAAAAATATTAAGTGAAGCTTTATCGCATTGGGAAACGCGTAGTTTTGAGAACCGATTACGTGATATTTTGTTTCGGCTATAAAAATAATAAATGAACTTCTATTGAGCTGATTCTTAAACCATTAGACTCGTTTTTTCGAGACGAATAACTTTTGTGTTGAACACTTATCGAAATTTATATCAGAATGGCTTCCAAAATATAAATTTCCAAGAAAGCCTCATCATAGGGACGGACCGGACTGCAATTTCGCAATGGTCAAAAAGTAAAGTTTCAAAACTTTTATATAAATACCCTTAAGTTCTTAAAATTATAAGAAATGAAAAGCTTCCCAAAGACTCCCACTCGACCCCCTCTGGTGTCCTTGATAGCTAGTCAAGCTGGTGGCAAGCTGGCCACCGCTGGCCAGCGCGTCGATGCAATGGGAGGGTCAGGCCACCACGCATCTGATGGTGGACGGCGGTGAGGTAGAGACGTCGGAAAATGGTGAGAGAGATGAGGAAATGATGTGAGCTTGGGTTTTCTAATCCCAGCTCATCGATTCATTTCACGACCCAAGCCACCCTTTAAATTGAAGCTCTTAGAGAGTAGTTTAAGGTTACGGTATCGATTATACGGAATGTCACTTGGTTTCATTCGAATTGATAGAGGAAGAGTCAAATAAATAGTGACAGATATTTCCAAGAGCTCCGATTTGAATTATGTCGATTTCATTGCGTTCCTAGGATCGTTTGGAGTTCGTATATGCTCTCGAAATCTCAGTAAGACCTCCCGGTAAATAACTCACAAATTTCAAGTTTATCATTAAATATTCGGATGTATCATGTAGCTTCATAGAGTATCGTAATGATATAAATTGAATTGTTTAAGCGTGGACATATTGAATATGTGTATTTAGAAGAATCCGAGTGAAAACAGAACGAATTGGATCGATCCGATAGATTATGCTAATTTTCGGTATAAGTGGGGTTTGCAAGTATTGGTGTTTTCCTAGATATAATGATAGATATGAGTTATATATGATAATAAAATAAAGAATACGTAAATCGGGGCAGGTTCGGAGGGTTTAGGACCCTTCCGTAGCGTTTGCGAAAATTTTTCAGAAAATTTTCCAAAAATACGGAAACCGAGGATTTAATTTAACTAGTGGCTTGAATTAATTTGTAAGGATGTTTTAAGATTAAAGGAACTAAAAACATTGAAATCAGACTTATTTTGGTTGTCCCGGAAAGATCCGGGATTTTGTCAAAGTTAAGTGAAGAATACCGTATGTCACGATTCTGATGGCATTTCGCCATTTGTTTTGACAAATTTGATTAGGACCTGGAGTGCTCGCAAAGCCAGGTAAGTAACCCATGCGATAAGTACTTGAATGTTGATTCATGTTTAAATATATATATATATATATATATATATAAATGGTTGATGTGTTTATGGTAAAATGAAGATAGTAGGAGATGATTTTGAGAACGGAGTTCAAAGTTATGAATAGTTAAGTTAATCGACCCCGAAAGGTATAAATTTTTCTATTGATTTGATGAGATATGTGATGAGCTTAATGTCTATGTTTATGTATGGATGTATGTAAGTGTATGAACATGTAATGATATGCATATGTATAAGTATAAGTATATGATCACGTAATTGTAAACGTATGAGATGATAAGATAAGTATGATTTGAGTGTATAAGATCGGTAAAGAGAGAAAGTTATGATTTCTGAATTTGTATTAGCACGTGTTGACGTGCGTTATTAGAATAATTTGTTATTGACTAATGTATACGATTTAGCTGTGCAGAGGTTGGGTTGGTATAAGCTAAGCCTTTCTTCAGTGATAGAAGTAAGTGATTGATAGGATACGTATATGAATGGAAATGTATATTGGGTAAGATAATGTATCAATATTTTTAGATAAAAATTCTGAAACGAATTATGTTTGATAGATAAGTAAAGGCTATGGTATCTGAATTCGAAGTAAAGTGTACATTCGTAAGTTCGATGTATATACGTATGTGTATGTCTATTCTGATGAGAAAGTAATCTTTGCCATGTATGTGCACGTGTATGAGAAATTTTGCGATGAGTTGTATTACATGATATATGTGCATATGTGTATGTTTAATTAGTTGATGTTTTGTGGTGTAGTAGTCGAGCTGGTTATAAATTCGTTCTAATGACATTCATCTCATTCATAATCTAAAATAAGTAATGAGCTTCGTATAAGTATTGTATGTGTAAGCCAACCATATGTATATATTATTTTGTTGTGTTCTTTGATGTATTGCCTGTTATGTATGCTTCATTGTCGATTGCATAATGACTATATGTATGTTTGAATGTATCTGTGTGCGTGATAGAATCCGTGATATGTATGGACTGTGTATTCTATCGTAGAATGAATTAATGACTTGGAAATCGTGTGTATATAAGATGTTATAAAGTTTGTTTGTTAAATTTTTTATCGTATGTTCCTATATTGTAAAAGAAATTGATAAGTGTGCATGTATATGTCACGAATGTAAGTTAGGCTATCAGAATCGAAGGAAGATTATTTATAATTAAAGAAAGTTTGATTTGAATTAAATAAAATGTGATTGACTTACCGATTTGATGATATTTCAAAGATACTTAATTATGATAAAGTATAAAATTGTAACTTAGTATAAAAATATAACTTCATGTTTAATATGATTAAAATAGGCTCTATGTTAAATGACGTAACATGTGGTATTTGAATTTCTGCTTTGTGCGCTTTGAATGTTTGGCTTTTAGATTGAAACTTATATATGTATATAGATATGTGGATTTGACACGTGTAATGAATAAATGTTAATTAAAAGTTGATAAATCTGAATTCGTAACAACTTGGTAATTCTGAAAAGCTGGTGATATGCTTTACTTGTATGTTTTGTTTGTAATATGAGTGTTGTTACTTACTAAGTTCTTATAACTCACACCAAACTAGTTTGCTAATTTTGCAGGTTCGCTACCAGATGGGTCAACCACTTTGGCTTTGGAATGTCATGCTCGAGATGCGGATTACCCAAGTTGCAGGCACCCTCGTAAGTGTCATGGGAAGAGTCTTAAAAGTTTAGAGTCTATGATTAATATGTTATTTTTCATACTGAGCACGTTGTTTTGTATTAATAAATTAATGTTTTAATTGCATATGATGTTATGGGCACAAAGCCCTTAAGTGTTGATTGATGTTGTGGGTACAGAGCCCTTAAGTGTTGATTTTGAGTTTGATATATTATGTGTGGACTTGAGGTCCTTTTATATATTTAATGTTTATTACAGATTCTGTTTTGATGCTGGACTATGATCCAGGTTGTCCATTTTTAAGATACATCATGTCCATTTTTCCTGTAAATTTGGAGGATTATAAAGATGGATTAATCATGTCTCATGAAGGTAGCATCCTGCCTCTAGCAGGGTGTTACAGTTTTAGTATCAGAGCAAAGGTTTAGGTGTCAATGACTGCAGCTACAGGGTATCCAATTGTCTGAGTAAGTTTTCTATAGCGTTTAGACCATATAAGTCTCATGTTTGTAACTTGATTTGATTTCTGGTATATGGTATGATGTGCAATGGTTTTCATTTGATATGGGTGATTCAGATTATTAGTACATGTTTTTATGTTATGAATATATATATATATATATATATATATAAGTATGTCATTTATATATGCATATGAATATGTATGTGATGGAATTCAATGTGATCTGAGGTACGAGTTATTGTATGATGTTGATAGTCTAAATTGCGAACAATTATCTTTGTTTTATGTTTTGAAAAAAAAAAAATTGGTATTTGATTTGTCGCATAAAAGTATTTTTAAAAGAAAAAGGAAAGAAAAGAAGAAAGAAAGAAATATTTTTGATATTTTGGTTTTGATTATAAAAGATAATGAATATGTTTCCACCTCGACGCTTGATTCACATTTCATGATTTATAATTTATCGATATATTTTCGTCGAGATGCTTGATGATATGTTTTCATCTCGGCACTCTAAAATGATGTTGACTTTTTTCAACCATACAACTTTGTTTCCATTGAGACGCTTGAAAATTTATTTCCGTCATGGTGCTTGATAATTTTATGTTTTTAACCCTCTGTGGCGCTTGTATATGTTTCGCTTCGGCTCGGCCGGGGTGCTTTTTATGGGATCCTGACCATCAGAAAATGGTAGGCCCAATACTTTGCCAACATGGTTTTTTCGTACACAGTCCGATCACTGCGCGCGACTTGAATAGTAGATGTTGGATATGTATTTGAAGGATATACATTTGAGTTTTGATCAAGTTTTCATAGATTTATTTTTTTATTTAAACATATTTGGGGTTTTAGGGAAAATAATTATTTCGAAAGAGTTACATTTTGATAATGATACATTTTGATATTGTTTATGATATTATATGATATGATATATTTCCATTACAACGCTTGTATATGGTTTTTATTATTTTATGATTTGATATGATATGTTTCTACTGTGGAGCTTGTATAGGGTTCTGTCCAACTGCAATGGACCGACCCACTACCCTATGTCAACAAGGGTTTTTTTCGTTCATTGTCCGATCTGTGCGCATGATTTGGACATTAGCCGCTTGTTATGTTTCGTTCAGTTGAGTTTATACTAGATGCTTGATACATATTTACGACGATGATGAATTTCGAATTTGATTTTTTTTTTTACAGTAAAATAGTTTTTCAAATGTATTTTCGAGATGGTTTTTAAAAGAGATTGTTTTACGTTTTCCATTTTATTGATGACAGGAAATGACATATTTCAGCTTATCAACATCATAGAAGCAATATGATTATGTGTCACTTTTGACTGTGACGATTGATGTAAATATTGGTATAAAAGCTTACGTTTATTATGGGAACACGTATGTATGTCTATATTTTAGTCATGAATCTTTTGAGTATTGTGATGGTTATGTATGTCTTAATGTCAGCCACACAAAGTTGTATGTGTGACTGGATATATACGTATGTAAACTTTGGTGTTGATAGCATTCACAGATATGATATGGAATGACATGATGTTAAATGAATGAGTTCCGTTTCACATTTTGGACGAAATAGATAGTATGAAATTCGTATTATGTTTTTGTTTTGATATTGTATCTGATTGCTTGTAAAGAACCTGTGTTATGTTCCTCGTTTCTGATGATGCATGTGATTAACTGTATAGAATTCGTGTTAGGCTTTTTGTTTATATGATGGATGAATTTGAAATGGTTTGAGCGTGTTCCTATGAATGGATGTGAATTGAAATGACAAGTTTGATTTCATTCGGGTATAAAATATTTGATTTAATATGTTTTGTTTTGAAATAACATGATTTGTATTGATGTATGAAATATGTAATCTTTGAAAATATGTAAAGTGAGACAACTTCTGAATACAGATAAGATTGCCATGTACGTTCGTTTAGTTCCGAATGATTAGACGTAAGGACGGAGAACTTTCGAGGACGAAATTTTTTATAAGGAGAGAAGAATGTAATATCCCGAATTTTTTCGGAAAAGTTCTAGAAGGTTCCGAATTAAATTTAGTTTTTGAGCGAGATAATATTAGAAAATAAGGGATTATGTATTGTAAAATAGGTCGGAACTTTGTGAAGTGAAGCTTCGTCGCGTTGGGAAATGCATAGTTCTCAGAACCGATTATGCGATTTTTGCTTATATCGTTATACGCGTAAAAGTTTGTTGTTTCAACTATAAAAATAACAAACTAACTCTAATTGAGCTAATTTTAAACTATTGGACTCTTTTTTCCGAGATGAACAACTTTCGTGTTGAACACTTTTCGAAATTTACATCAGAAAAGGATTCTAAAATATGAATTTATATGAAAACCCCAAGACAGAGACTTGACTATAATTTCACGAGGGTCAAAACGTAAATTTTGAAATTTTTTCTATAAACACCCTTAAGTTTTTAAAATTGCGAAAAGCGAAAAACTTCTCAAAGACCACCACTCGACCCCCCCCCTCTGGCGTCCTTGATGGCTAGATATGTTGGCGGTCAGCTAGCCACCACCGTTCGGCGCGATGGTGCAAGGGGAGCGTCCGGCCACCGTTCATCTGATGGTGGCTGGTGGCGAGGCAGAGGCGCTAGAAAACGGTGAAAGAGATTAGGATATGGCATGAGTATGGGTTTCATAATCCTGACTCGTCGCATCGTCTCACAGCCCGAGCTACTCGCCAAATCGAAGCTCTCAGAGAGTACTACAAGGTTGTGGTGTCGGTTTTGCAAAATAGCTTTTGATTTCCCGCGAATCGAGAGAGTAAGATTCAGATTAATAGTGATAGATTTTCTCTAGTGCTCTAATTTGAATTTCATCGATTTTAACGCGTTTGTGGGATCGTTTGGATTTCGTATATGCCATCAAAATCTCGGTAAGTCCTCCCAGTAAAAAACTCACAAATTTCAAGTCTATCGTTAAATATCTGGGTGTATCTCGTAGTTTCGTAGAGTAGTGTAATGATATAAATTGAATTGTTTGAACACAAGTATATTGAATATGTGTATTTGGTAGAATTCGAGTGAAAACGGAACGAATTGGATCGATCCGATAGATTACGCTAGTTTCGGTAAAAGTGGGTTTTGCAGGTATTGATGCGTTCCTAGATATAATTATAGATATGAGTTATATATGATAATACGATAATGAATAGGTAAATCCATGCATGTTCGGAGGGTTTGAGACCATATTGAAATCGGAGATTTAGTTAACTAGTGGCTTGAATTAGTTTGTAAGGATGTTTTAAGATTGATGGAACTGAAAATATTGAAATCAAACTTGTTTTGGTTATCCTATAAAGATCAGGGATTTTGTTAAAGTTAAGTCGAGAATACCGTAAGTCATGATTTTGACGACATTTCGCCTTTTGTTTTGATATATATATATGTGTGTGTGTGTGTGTGTATGTGTATATGTATATGTATATGTATATGTATATGTATGTATAAATGGTTGAAGTGTTTAGGATAAAATGAGGATAGTAAGAGATGGTT